>PISX010005713.1:0-104791 GCA_004024625.1 Mellivora capensis | reverse complement strand
CTCTGAAGCTAGAACTCAATCACAAGAGGAAATTTGGAAAGAACCCAAATACATGGAGGCTAAACAGCATTCTTCTAAAGAATGAATGGGTCAACCAGGAAATTAAAGAAGAATTGAAAAAATTCGTGGAAACAAATGATAATGAAAACACAACGGTTCAAAATCTGTGGGACACAGCAAAGGCAGTCCTGAGGGGAAATGAAAAAAATGTGATATCAAAATGAAAATAGTATAAATTCCAGAAAGAGAAGAGTTGATGAAAGACTAGCTATTTGGACAAGGGTAGATAGAACACAACCTGCTTTTCAGTTCACGTCACTACTAGGTCTTGACCTTTTCTTCCCAAAGGCCGTCTAACATCTGTGAGATGTGGCTTTGAGTCTGCTTAAGCCCTACCAGACTTAGTTTAGCAAACATCTCTGATGAGAGTTTTCCAGGGGTAAATGCATCCTGTTTCTGTACATTAAGGACATTCAGTCACCATGAAAGTGAATACAACCTCACTTTGCTAGAATAAGGATCTGGAAGCAATGAGAAGTGACTTGCCCCTTCCACTCTTCAAGTCCATCTGGTGACCAAAGACAGGGATGGAGCATTCCTGAGTGATTCGGTGACCACACCTCTGTGCTCTACTAGAGTCTAGAGTGTGAGGGGCCCAATCTGGAGGGCCCTTCAATCCCAAGGTGGAGAGAACATCAGTCTCGGTTTGCTAGGAGTTGCAGAGGAAGGAGTTTGAGAAATTAGAGGAGGTGTTGATTACCCTCTCTTAAGAGAGAAATGGTGCTCATGGGTTTTGTGTAGTCCAGGACAAAATCAATCTCCACCAGAAGGGTTGTGTATGTGACTGTGGGGAACCCCATTCCTGGTTGGGCTACTAGGTGTCTGGAGGATAAAATGCATCAAAAAAGGCAACTTATTGGGTACTGTGTTCTAGAGCTATAGCCCCTGTTCAAGGGGACCAGGAGGGCTTGTAGCTGAGAGTGGCATGCTGTACCTGAGATAGGGGCTCCCCTTAAAAGGAGCCTTCTGTTAGAACCAGAGAAACTAGAAGTTCACTGGGAAACTGGGGGCCATTGTGGGACCTGAGGCTGCAGAACAGAACATGTATGTTGAATTTTCTTTCAGTTTATTCAGACTTTTAAAAATACTGTGGACATTGCACTTGTCATTTGAAGCATTGATGCTTGCCATTATTGAGGATTTGAGTAAAGTTAATATTCCCTGGTGTTTTTAATGCATGAGCATCTTCTACACAAAGCTCATAAACAGGAGTGGCATCCTGAAAGTAGATTAAAGAGTTTGACTCATTTTATTTGGAGCATCCTCTTAGTAGTGGTTGCACTGAAGAGTCTTGCTTGTACCTTTTAATCTTATATAGTCTCAAACTGAGCACTACCTTCTCCTGGCTCCTCTGCAATGCCATGCTAGATCCAAAGTGTATATGCTGGCCTCTGGAGGCCTCTCTCCTGTCCCTGCTCACATCTGGTCTGCTCACTAATCTCTTCTGGTCAAGCTTTCTTTCTGCCCTTTAGCAACTCTTACCTACAGAAAATCCTGCCTCCTCTCATAAATATCTTGTATTACAATTTCTTTTCATTTTTTCCCATCTCTGTTATTTGTTTTGTTTCCCTAGAAACACAGAGCTGGAAGATACTGTAGGGACTACCTAGTTCAGAACCCACATCTTACAGATGAGAAAACTGAGGCCCAGAGAGTATAAGGGGTGTGTGTGTGTTTGAGTGAGCCATGGGATCTGGCTCTTCTCAGAGAGCTGGCTATGTTTCTCAGGCTTTACGTCAATAGGGTTTCTCAGGGTGGCAGACTCTTCCTGCAGCCCTTGAGAACACCCCAGAAGTCCAGCAATGCAGGTCATTCTGAAAGTATCTGCTCTGTCTTGGGAATAGACTGAGTCTGTCTCTGATCGTTTTTTACTCTTTGCGAAGTCTGACCCAGTGTGCTCCTTCCCAGCTTCTTGACAATCCTGCTGTCATCCAGAATGTTCTCCCCCAGCCTGACCCGATTCTCCATCCTACTGCCTCCGTCTAATATTGATCTCCTTGCCATGGAATTTGGCTACTGGTCCAGCAGGAGGTTGCATCATTCCATCCTCCTAAGTGTTTTTTTATGCCCCTTGGTGGCCTTGAGCAAGAATTGGTCGCTAGGTTACATTGGGATCAACTCAGCCCCAGCTCCCCAGAGACTGAGAAACGATCCATCTGCACCTGCATGCCGTGCCTGCCAAGACAATGTGCTGAGGAAGATGTCTGCAAATTTTAGGGCTGATGAGGATGGGGCTCTCAGAGAGTTCTTGCTAGACATCTGTGACCCAGGGCTTCTCTTTAGGGAGAATAAGGTGAAACAAACTTAAATGGGCTTAGAACCATAGAATGCTAGTCCTGAATGATAAGTAAAATTTAATCTAGACAAGAGCCCAGTGGGTATCTGATTTAAGAAGCATCCACATCATCTTGGGGGGTTTATTAAAAATTCAGATTTGCGGGCCCTATCCACAGAGAGTATGGTTTACTTGATCCACAGTAAAGTGCAGGAAGATAACTTTCTAATAACCGCAAATGACTGCAATTTGGAACCCCTCAATATGCACACCTCCTGTTGCTGCAAATAAGTAAATTGAGGGCCGGGACCTCTTGATCCTCCACCCAAGTACAGCAGGTTGTGGCTCCCCAGCCCTGTAGAGAGAAGATCTCTAACTTGGATTTCAGGCTTCTACATGGCCATGACTCTTTCCTTGGCTCAGTGAGAGGTGGGTTGTTCTTCCAGATGTGTACCTGGAGGAAAGAGGAAACCCAAGGGCATGAAGGAGAGTGGCACAGAAAGAGAATTGGAAAAGCAGTGAGGACAGCTGCGAGTGCTTCCTCACTTTGCTGAAGGAAATCACTGAGCGAGAGCACACAGTCAACTCTGGAAAAAGAGCCATCAACCACCTGCCAAGCCATTAAATGTGTGGTCATCACTCACCTAATGAAACTCAAGATGAATGTCTACAGAAGCCTTTCTTTCTTCCAGCCTCATCTTCCTCCTTCTCCATCTTCCTCCTTTTCTTCCTTATTTTATTTCCTGACGTATAATGTGAAATACCAAGAATTTTTAAATGTGACACCATACAAATGCAAGTATGTCAAGATGTCTGCCAGTCCCCAAAGTCCACCAGGAGCGATGCAGCACCATCGTCCTGCCATCTTGGCATTCCTCGCTTTTCCTTTTCTCAAAGGGTTGAGCGTGATTGAGTGTTACATATTCAGAGAGAGTGCAGAGGAGGAGGTATTAACAGTTTTCTAGCAGAAATGCTTTTTAAAAAATGATTTTATCTTTCAATCTGAGTTCCTCTTTAAAATTAAAATAGCCATTCAGCTCTTTTGCACCTAGTGTGCAATTTCAAATTACATCCTCTTGCAGTTTTCCTGGTGCTTGCCAAGACCTCACAGATGAGAGGATGTTTTATACTTTCAGTATAAGTTTTGTTCCACTTACACACATTAATCACCAAATGCCAAGAAGTGGCAAATATATGGGACAAAACAGGCAGCATAAATTACATTTTAAGGTGTCCAGATAAGAGCAAAGTCAACACCTCCATGTACCACCTCAAATCTCTTTTGGAATTAGATGGTGGTATAAATTTGAAGCTATAAATAAGCAAGACATTTCTGCACTGTTATACTAACATCATAAAAACGAACCACTTTTTTTTCCCATTCTGAATGTGCCTGAATTTGAACCAGAAGTCAGAATGGTTTTAGAGAAACACAAAAATGTGCTAAATAAAAGCAAAATTAAACTGGGAATTTTTTTTCAAGTCACTAAATGAAAGTCATCATCATCACACATTGTAGCTTCTTTAGAGCTCCAGTCACACTGGGACAAAAATTCCTGGGTAAATGATCCTCTTCACTTTGTTGAATAACGTTCCCCACATGGTTTTACTTAAAATGTGACAGTTACAGTGCTAATCACTCCTGTAATGAGATATCCAGTTAAGAGAAAACAGTGGTGGAAGCCCAGTTGATAAAATAAAAGGAGGAACCTTGCGTGGGTTTGGAAAACCTCACACATACATGCGTTAAAAGTATCAGCTCTCAAGATGTGCTGGACGATTCTGGACCCCACTGCTTTTGGAGCTGAGGTGTCTGTCATGGGTGATCCCCCAGGAGATACCAAGTCACCGTTCAACAAATGGTGGTAAAGGTAGATGCAGCCAACTCTGTGCAAGCCTAGCAGACACTGAGAGGACCTGCCTACCAACTAGATACCTCTGGGTTTTATAGACAACTCTTGGGAGAAATGAAGTACCATTTAGCATGCTTAAGTATCAAAAGTGATCTCATTGTAGTTTGGTACAAGAAACATTATTTTACGCACAAAAATATCATATACTGTTTCTTGGAACCCATGCCAAAATCATAATCTGAAGATGCAGCAATATTCCCACTATTCTGGGCAGAAGGTCTACAACTATATGATTAAAAATAAATATGTTGACATCAATAAATATGAGATGCAATAAATTTGCTGATGAATAAAATTCTGTACCTTTCAGGTCATACTGTAAGTGCAAATAACAATTCTGCCTTTCAAAGAATGCCAGTACCTGAAAAATCAGCCATAATATAAAATGGATGTGAATGGATTTTTTTAACACTTTGGACAAAGTAAATATATCATGGAGAATTCAAGATAGTGGCAAGACACAATAAACTAATTGAAAATAACCTATGTGAAGGGCGCCTGGGTGGCTCAGTAGGGTAAGCCTCTGCCTTCGGCTCAGGTTGTGATCCCAGGGTCCTGGGATCGAGCCCTGCATCAGGCTCTCTGCTCAGCGGGGAGCCTGTTTCCCTCCCCTCTCTCTGCCTGCCTCTCTGCCTACTTGTGTTCTCTGTCTGTCAAATAAATAAATAAATAATCTTAGAAAAAAAAGAACTCATAGATATAGAGCCAAAGTGCACATAAACAAGAAATAATAATATTTATGACTGATAGAAAGCTTTAAACTACATAATAAATTTGAAGGAATTCCAATATGTGTTTCCATGCAACAAAACCAAATAATTCCCTGACTGAGTAAACAATAGGAAACAAGGGGAAACAAGAATTCTAGTAGATACTACCTTGAACTTATTATTATAATGATTCTACTGGTTTTAAGTTATAGCTTACCTTGAGGCAAATATGTATCCCAAATATTAGTAAAATAATACCAAATCTACTTCCTATCAGTTGTGTGGCTCCAGGTTTGTTATTTTTTTGTTTAACAAACAAATACCACCCCCTCTCATGTCATGTCACCATTGTTGTCCTGATGTCCACCCTCCAACAATGGAGGCCTGGCCTGACAATTGGCATAGGAGCTCACTGATAGGGGAAAAGCTCCTTGTATTTGGAGGAGACTGAGGGAATGTGTGTCAGAGCCAACAAATCCAGGAGTTTTGGATAACTATAGTAATGGCTGATTGATGTGTTTTTTTTTTATTTTAATTTTTTCTTTAGCAAAAAAGGCAACAGCAGCCAACATACTGCATTTTTGAGTGAAATACCTGAAGGTTTTACTAATCCAATACAATCGGTTGATTTGCTAAGCCAAAAGGAAAAGGGGACCATGACTGGCTTTGTATTAGTGGAGTCTTGTACCCCAAAGCAAAAAGCCCAGGCAGAAGTGAGTCCAAAGAGGGACATCCACTAACAATGAGACAGAAGGGGAGGCACCCGCTGACAAGGAGCCTGTGGTCCAGGATGTAATGGTGGATCAAATAGTACTTACAAGTGAAAGGACCTGATAGCTGTAATTAGAAAGATCATCTTAATCGGAACATTAATGTTCTGAGGGACAACTGTGCTAAAACTCCTCAGGAATTCATTTAGCTGTCATAGCCCTGGGCCAATGATGCATATTGATATCAGCAACTTTCCAAAGCAGTAGTAACAAAAACATATTTCAGGACCACAGGCGTATCTGCACTTCATCCCACAGTCTACCACGGTCTGTTTCAGCATCTGAGTCTAGAGCACAAAATTAAAAGTGGACAAATTGAACACAAATTGAGTAATGAATGATACTTATATGCCTGAGGATTAATTATATTGAAATTGTGTATGCACTTAGTTGGCTCTCTCTCATAAAATAAGGGAATGCCCATTTTAGAAAATTTCCCATTAAAAATTAATTGTATGTAAGATTTAAAAGGTTTGAAGGTTTCTGAATGAAGTTGGCTGTCCAGAAATTCTTCATTCCCCAAGCACTGTGGATTGTGGAACACTTAAAATACTATGCAGATTGGGGTGCCTGGGTGGCTCAGTTGGTTAAGTGTCTGACTTCTGCTCAGGTCATGATGTGGTACTGGGATCCAGCCCCGCATAGGGCTCCCTGTGCAGCAGGGACTTTGCTTCTCCCTTTGCCCTTCCCCTGGTCATGTTTTCTCTCTCTCAAATAAATAAATAAAATCCTTTTAAAAAAATCAACTTCTTTCACCTCTTCACCTATCTGTATAACACGAGTGTTCATTTTGTTGCACACAGCTTTCCAACTCAACATAAATTTCCCTTTTTTAAAAAAATCACAAACTCTTTTGTTTTAGTCTCCCCCTCTTTTTCTCTTTTCTTTCCTTGTGAAAGCTATATTCACAGTACAGACAAATGTCTACGTACTGAACATTCTTTATTATAAGTTACAATGTATGTGCACATTGTCTCTCTGAGAAGGAAAAGAAGAGAGTCTGTGCAGTCCTACACTATGTGGCTTTCTGTGGCCTTCTCCACACTAATCCTCGAATTTGAGCTAGAAGAGACCATACACGTAGTCTGGTTTACTATTCTTATTTGCTGGCTAAAGACAATAAGTGTGTCAAGTTGTTTTCTATTAGTTCCAGCCCAGTGCTTGTCCCACTGCATGAGAATCCCCCACCCCCACTTCCTTTCTTATTGATGGTAATGTGCCCAGATAGTTCCATTTGCTTGTTTGGGGAGAGGGGAGTGAAGTGGGTGGTACAGGAGCTGGATAGATACTGATTGCCCAGAATATTATGATGATGTATGAACATTGCTAATATAATAATTATTCTTTCTCAAGGGGAAAGCCCCTAAAATAAACATAAAACACTAATAAGAATCAGATATAGTTTGCTTAACCACAATATGGTTAACATCCAGATGTGAAATATGGAATTTAGAAATACATGCATTCAGAACTAATCTCTTTTCCTTCCTGAACATTCAGATTGGTATGCTATAGAATTTAAACATCTTCAGTCTCCCCATGGCTATGATTATGAACATTTCCAGCAGTGCTGTAAATATGTAAACAAAATGCTGTGGGAAAATGACTTCTTTTTCAGAAAGTGCATACAAAGACATCTACTATGGATTTTTCTTCAAATCCAAAACAAAGGATTGATATGCACAGGCTGTTCTTTATTCCTAATCTATGAGCCATGGTGATAGCACACTGATCTGGTCAAGCAGAACTCCAGGGGTCCACCTCTCCTTTCCCAGGTTTCCTTCTGTGTTCCCCAGTGGCCCCAGGGAGCTCCCCACCTCCTGGGGACAATACATTGCTGGGAAGGGCACTCTGTGAAACTTCAGTATAAAGGACCTGAACTTTGCACAGAGCCACCTCATTGAAACACACCCACTTGGGTAACAACCTCCCTGAAATTTACATATAATGCCAATCAAAGCCAGCTGTAGCTAAAATTGTGACCAGGGATGAGTTTCTCCCAGAGCATTTTGTACCCTTTGCCCTTTGGTGACTTGGGGACCTTCAGTATTCACACTACTACAAGGGAAGTTTTGAAGAGTCCGTGAAGTTTCTTTATCTTAAAGAGATTATGACAAAAAATCAGTGGTCCAGTTTAAAGCATGCTTATGGAGGAAAATGCTGAATAGCAGTTTGGATACAGAAATAAATTAAAGAGTGATTTATATCCAAGTTAAAATCCATATACAGACACCTGTGTGAGTATTAAAAAAATTGGGGGGGCTTATGAAAAAAACTGAGCTAAAAAAAAAACACTTCTCTCAAGAAAGACAGCTTTAGTTGTTTTTTAAAAGGCATATGGCTGAGTTAAAAACCCATTAAGTCAATGAATTATTACTTTGAGTTCAAAAAGTGACACTCTTATTTGCATCATTGTCCTTGAATTTAGTGCTTTTAAACTGAAGATCTATCATTTATTTTTTTTTAACACTTAAAAATTCCACTTCACTTTTCCAAATCTTTCCCTCTTCTCTTCATCTCATGTACTTAATTTTCCCCCTTTTACAAAAGCCTTAGGAAGGGGAAGGAGAGGAAAGAAGATTTAACAATTAGAGGCTTAAGTAAAATTTTGGTAAGTTTTCATACAGCTTCTGCAGTCACAACTACAACAAACTGAGTGTTTTCAGATATTCTAAACAGCTTCTGACACTCTGAGAAAGAAGCGTGCCACTTAATCTACTACTCATTGAACTGGATTGGGTACTAAATGGGAACTAGAGGAAGAAGTGAACCAGTTATCAAATGTTTCAGGAGCATTCCTATGTGAAGGCTCTGGTGTTAGGTGTTGGAGTCCTTCTTCCAAGCTGCCCACTGGCCCTCTGTAAGCAACTCACTGTCTGAATAAGCCCTTCCTCATCTCCCCACAAATATTTATTGAACAACTATTATATGCCTGGTACTATTCTAGGTCCCTGCCTTCATGGAATGTACATTATAATTGGTTGAGAAAGAGAGAAATGATAGTATCTCATTATCCCAAGAGTTAAATGATTAAAAAATACATATAAAAGATAGAGAATGACTTTGTTGGATATCAAAAGGGGCAGTCAGAGAAGGACCCTAAGAACATTTAATATTACATGTCAGCTGCCTTCTCTCTGAGATGCTACAGCTCAGAAACTAGGTCTTCATTTCTGTCTGGAAAGATGAAAATGTTTTTTTAAAGAATAGTCAAATAAGGAATAATATGGAAGTATTTACCCTTGGAATATTAACACTAAGAGAACACAAGGAAGCTGAGAAATAAGAATAACTATTCTAGACAGAACTGTTTGGTGAAGTTTTATAAATGGCCTCCATTCTTAAAATACAATATCCTTGATTCTGTCCCCTTTTGCCCCAAGAGCCAAGAAGTTTCCTGCAGACTTACCAGGAGAGGTATGGTATCTTCACAGAATCTCTGGGAAATGCTGCCATCAGCTTCTGCCCCTAAGAGATGTGGTGCCCTGTGAAGGGATGAGATAAGGTGTAGTTCAAGGGAGATGAGTGGCAGAAAAGCCATCGGATTCTTGGTGAGATCTAGTCCTAGTCTTGCACGGTGGCCAAATGGCCTGAGTATTCCCCTTAGCCTTCCCCAAACTTGACAGAAATAATAGTTCTCTAAGGAGAGAAGGGTTGTTTCCTTTGGTTATTGAACTTTGGTGTTAGAAATGTGGTTCTAATTTGTTTCAACTATGCTGTGTTTCCAATCTTATATTATACTTGACATTAATTTTTTCTATCCTTTTTTTTTTTTTCTTTTTGATCCTAAGCAGCTCAGAAAGAGAAACATGGTAGTAATCATACAAGCTTAAGGTGCTGATCCCAGTCTTTATGACATCTCCTTTCTAAAAGTCTAAAATGTGGGCAGAGACAGGAGAGGATGGTTTAGGAGATATTCAGTAACAAAACATACAAGCCCACAATGCCCCTCCCCTCAGTACAGCGTATTTCACAGACCCTCACAGTGCCTTGTCACATATCACGGCCCTGAATCAGGACAGAGTTGCTAAAAAGGAGGGATTTCTCATTTTTAGTTCTTTCGTTCTCATCTTTAGTTCTATCATTTGTGTTGATACAACCTTTTAGATCTTAACGGAAAAAAATAGGATAGGCAAGGTTAAATTTCTATCTGAAAATTTATCTTAAGGGTAATTGTTTTAATCCCTAGTTTTCATTTTTTTTCTTGAGAATTTTTTCTTGAGAATAAACATTTTTTTCCTTAACTAAAGAATCTTAATAATAAATGCAAAGTACATTATTTAACATGTTGCAGAGGGAAAGTCTACACAAAGTGTTATAATTGTTTATCAGTTTGTAGGATGACCTACATTAAAAGTTTCTACTTTTTAACCACTTCTAAAATTGAATCTTATGTAAAGTACCAATATATAGAGTCAATAACATTTGGTTGTTCTCATTAAAATGGGGGTGAAGTGCTCGCTTCGGCAGCACATATACTAAAATTGGAACGATACAGAGAAGATTAGCATGGCCCCTGCGCAAGGATGACACGCAAATTCGTGAAGCGTTCCATATTTTTAAAAAAAAATAAATTAATTAAAAAAAAAATAAAATAAAATAAAATGGGGGTGAAAAGACCTAAATGTCCTCTTCTTTCACAAATGCACACCACACATGTAAGAAACACATTTATACCATGCCCTGAGAACGTCCTAATGTATGTCCCCAGAATAGATGGCTCTGAGAGACACACTCTTAGAGTCAATTTTTGGGGGACCCCACTCCTAGCCTCACAATATCACATTTCATAGGTGACCATATTTGTTTATCTTGAAGTGATTACCTTTTTGGTGTGTCTAGCATTTGATTTTGCTTATTCAATCTCCAAACACCAGCCAAGAAATTTAAAAGGCACCACATAAAAAAAAAAGAGTTCATTTTAAAATTTCTCCTTTTATACCCTTTTACGAAAATAGAAATAGGTAAGTTATAGTAATCAAGTTGCTTTGAAAGGAGCCTAGAAATTTTACCTGGATCTGCTCTTAAATTTTTTTTTTGTTTTTTGTTTGTTACTGTGTTAAATAGTCACCAAACTCCTTCTATACACAATGCAGTTAATTATCTAAACCAACCCGATTAAGACAGCATGCTTAAATGGAAAGAACATGGGCTTTGGAGTTATCCCAGTTCAGTCAGTTAGTGAGCTGTCCCACTGTGCCTCAGTTTCTTCATCTATAAATTGGGGATAATGTCTAACTTGCAGTGTGGTTTTTGCAGTGTGAAGCTCAATGGGATAATGCATATGAAAATACGTATCCTTGCGCTTGGCCGAGAACACCCAATTTCCCTTCAAGTGGGAAGTAGAAGAGGGAGGGGTGTGGCTTTCTATGGCTTAGAAGTGCAGGGTAAAAGTCTGACATCTAGCGGTCAGAGTAACATTTGCGCCTCATCTTGTAGAGTTCAGTCACAGAAGTTCCCAACTTGGATCTGCATCAGAATCACCTGGAGAAGGAGGCCCCTCTCTTAAAGATCCTGATACTGTAGGTCCATGCCAAGATGGGGGAAGATCTAACTTTAAGAGCTCCTCCAAACGATTCTCACACCACCTGTTAGTCATAGATAGTTTGAGGTCAATAACCTGAAGGTTCAGAGAAGAGAGGCTGGTAGGTGAGAAAGGTCTTTATTTTAAGCTTTTCATAAAAAGAGATCTTGTGTTGCAGGAGTACAAAGGCAAGAAAGTACTTTATGAAAGAGTGGATTTCCAGGTGTTCCAAGTCAAGCAAACGTAAACAAAACTAAGAATGATCTTATAAAGAGCAGTAACCATAGCTCTTTCCATATCTAGATCTAGATCTAGATCTAGATCTAGATATGGCTGAAGAAAACCTACCAAAAAGCACTACACTTAATCTCTCATTAGAGTTTATTGAGAAACACAGAAAATCAATTATAGCATTTCTATACATTTGACAAACACTTATCCAAAAAATATTAATTTGCCATCAGCTATGTTCCAAGAACGGTGTTGACCTTTAAGAGTATAACTTGAGTAATACTGATTTCTACAGATCTCATGGGCTACTGGGGAGATGAGCAAGTAGTCAGACTATTAAAATGGCATCTTGAGAGTCTTAAGACATAGAAAGGAAAGAAAGGTATGGAGGTATGCAAAAAGCTATCTGTATTAGTTTGCTACAAATTACCACAAACCTATTGGCTTAAAACAATGCAGATTTTTAAATCTTACAGCTCTGAATGTTAGACATCCGAAATGAGGCTTATGAGGATAAGTCATGGTGTCTACACAGCTGTGATCCTTTGGAAAGAATCTGCTTCCTTGTCTTTTCCAGTTTCTAGGAGCTCCTTGTGTTTTTTGGCTCATTGCTTCATCATTCTGACCTTGGCTTCCATTGTCACATCTTCTCTGATTCTAACTCCCCTGATTCCCTTTTATAAGGACTCTTGTGCTTACACTGGGCCCATCTGGGTAATTCAAGATCATCTCCCCACACCAGTCTCCTTAACTTACTCACATCTTGCAAAGTCCCTTTTGCTACACAAGGTCATATATTTACAGGTTTCAGCATTAAGACATGGACATATTTGGGGAACCATTATCCTGCCTACCACATTATTTCACCCAGACTTGGGGAATCAGGGTGAGAAGGCCTTCCTAGAAGAAGAGATATCTGAACTGAAACTTAAATGATAAAATATTAAATTTCCAGGAAGAAAAAAAAACAGTGAGATATGTGAAGAAGGTGATCAGTCACACAGTAAGATTTCCCAAAGTGGAAACATGTGAGAAGACCCAGAGATGAAAGGAAGTATGCCTGCAGATCTAAAGACAGTGCTTTAGGGCTGTGTGGCAGGTGAGAGAGGGAGGATATGAGAAGGTTCTAAAAATAATCAGAGGCCAGGGTATGGAGAATAATGTCAAAAGCTGCATTATGTGACTTCGGAATTTTTCCTGTGAGTAGCAGGGAGTTAAACTAAAGAACTTTAATTGGAAATATTTCACTCTGGTGTGAAGTGAAGCTTGGACGATTGGAGTACGGGTATGGTTGGAGGTACGGTTGGAGGCTGACGTGCATTGAAATCCAGAGGAGAGTTGATACAGCTGCCTGACCTGATGGTTCAGTGGCTAATGACACTGGTTCATGCTTCAAGGTTCCTTCACCTACCTTCTATGTGGTAGGTGCAAAATGCTTAGCCTCTTTATACCTCATTTTCCTTATCTGTAAAAATGAGAATAACACTAGAGCCCACTGGAGCTTACCCAGTTGCATTGTTCGGAGGAATGAATGCGGAAATACATTTAAAGCACTTAGGATAGAACCTGGTACGTGACAAAGATCCAGTAAACATTAACTATTGTTATTTACTGGTCATTTCAGTAGGAATGGAGACAACTGAGCAGACTCAAGAGGTATTTAAAAGAAAGAATGAGGGACACCTGGGTGGCTTAGTTGGTTAGGCAGCTGCCTTTGGCTCAGGTCATGATCCTGGCCTCCTGGGATAGAGTCCCGAGTCGGGCTCCTTGCTCATTGGGGAGCCTGTTTCTCCCGCTGCCTCTGCCTGCCACTCTGTCTGCCCGTGCTCACTCTCTCTGTCAAATAAATAAATAAATAAAATCTTAAAAAAAAAGAAAGAATGAGTAGAACTAGTGGCAAGTTGCTAAAGTGGGGTGAGGTAGACCAGGAAGCCAAGACTAATGCTCTGATGTCTAGGTGGGCAATTGATTTTTTTTTTAAGATTTTTTAAATTTTTATTTATTTGTCAGAGAGAGAGAGAGAGAGAGCACAGGCAGGCAGAGAGGCAGGCAGAGGCAGAGGGAGAAGCAGGCTCCCTGCCGAGCAAGGAGCCCAATGTGGGACTCGATCCCAGGATGCTGGGATCATGACCTGAGCAGAAGGCAGCTGCTTAACCTACTGAGCCACCCAGGCATCCCTAGGTGGGCAATTGATTTAACAGTGCTACAGATAATAGTGCCCTAGGACACAAGGAAAGAACTAAGGTGTAAGTATATGTGTGTGTAGGGGATAAGAGAAGTGATTGGTTCATTTTTTGACATGTTGAGTTTGAAACTGATTGTGAGACTCTTGAGAGATCCAATAGACATTTGGTGGCTATGTTTAGAAAGATTTGAGCTGGACATGGGAGTCATTAATTGAATCCAAGAGAGTGAATGAGATCACCTGGGAGTACATATAAAGTAAGGGAAGGAAGACCTAGGGTAGAAGATGTGGATGAAGAGGACTCCGCACTTTCCTTCTCATGGCATTTGTGACATTGAGTTCTAATTGTTGTTTATTGTCTCTGCCACATGACTCTATTGCACTGTAGGCTCCCTAAGGGCAATGATAGAGTCTAACTTGCTCACCATTGTACCTCCAAAAGGTAATATCTGGCTGGCATACAACCATACTCAATAAATACCTTCAGTTGACTTATTAAATTATAGGCATCCTTCAAAACCAAAAAGGATAAGTAAAATATATAGTAGAAAGAAACTGTGATGGATCTTTGAAAGTCTGAGCATGAAGACAATTAATATTGTAGCAATATGCATAAGGTATTGGGTAGTTTTAATAATGAGGTATATGAGAGATTGGTAAGTAAAAGTAGAACAATAACTCTAAGATGAACTATGTGAAAGAATTGATGGAAAGTGGCTGTTGGATGGTGATGATGGTGGTGTTTGTGATGATAATGATGATAGGCAAAAATGAGACCTGTGGATGACAATGTCATTAAAAATAGGATAAATGACCATTTATGTCCTTGGGTGATTCAAGTACAATCTTGTCTAGTGACAGATCTTTTTCTGGTCCAATAGTTCTGGGGTAATGGCAGCCTTATAATGGAGTTCCTAGGTCAAAACCTAAAATATTCCTTTTCATGTATTTACATATTCATTCCACATTCATTGAGCACCTACTGCATATCAGGACACAAAAATGAGTGAGATTGCCTAAGAGGGAGTGAAACAACACATCACTGGTATAAAAGGAAATGTAAACAAATTAATAAGCTACAATATTGATTTTATAATCTAGATATAAGACACTCTACCAACATTGCTTCCTCAAGGTCAATAATGACCTCCATGTTGCCAAACTAAATAATCAATTCTAAGTTCTCATCTTATTGACCTATCAATAACATCTGAGAGAACTGATTACTCCCTATTCTTGTAATATTTTGTTCCCTTGGCATCCTGGTTTGATTTTACTGCCTAGTCCTCTTTAATCTTCTTCAATGATTATTCCTCTCTTCCATGACTTCTAAACATCAGAGTGCCTCAGAGTTGAGCATTTGGATCTCTTCTCTATCTATACTTACTTCCTCAGTGATCTCATCTAATGTCTTGGCTTTAAATGTGCTGAAGAATTTTTTACTTCAAGCCTGAAATTTTCCCCTGATTTCCAGGTTATGTAATCACATATCAAACTGACATCTCCTCTTGAGTGTCTAGGTGGTATCTCAAACTTAACAAGTCCAAAATCCATTCCTGACTATCCCTTTAAAACCAGCTCTTCCCATAGTCTTCCCCTCTTAGTCATGGCAACTTTATCCTTCTAATTGTTCAGGCCAATTTATATGGACTTATCCTTGTCTTCTGTCTTTCTCTAGCACCCAACAGACAATCTTTCAAAAAATCTTCTAGCTTTATTGTTACATTATATCCAGGATCTCATTTCTTTCATTACTATCAAACTTCTCCATGTCATGGGCATCTCTCACTTGGACAACTGCAAGAGTTCCTAACTGTTCTCCTGCTTCTACACTTGCCTTTCAATAGCCTTGTATGAACACTGAAACCAGATGATCCTGTTAAACATGTTAGGTTACTGCTCCACTCAAACCCTGCTTTTTGTTTCAGAGAAAAAGCCGGAATCATGATTACCTATCAGACCTTAGATCCTCTCCTTGCTCATTCTTTTGAGTCATACCAGCCTCCTTGATATTTCTCAAACATGCCAGACATTTGTTTGTTACTTCCGCCTAGAACAGTTTACTCTCAGATAACTGGATGGCTCATTCCTTTACCTCCTTTCAGATCTTTGCCCAGTGCAAAGTTGGGAAGAGAGGCACAATCGGCTCTTGTGAACTGGTACTAGCAGACTACAGTGCACCAATGGGAGGCTAACTTGTGTGAGGTCATTCAGTTTGTCACCCCTGTGAGATTAAAGACCTATCCCTCAAATGCCTGAAAGATTCTGATAGCACTTAAAAAAAAAATCCACCTTGGGATTATGTCTCTTTCCTCAAATAGGCCTCTTCCCAACAAAGCACAGAGAGAGTGACATGATTGGCCATGCAGTCCTTTGGTTTAGGATGTGAAGGTTGGACCAGAGGGAAAGTGGAGAGAAGGGCTACCCAGAAAACTTCACTTGTCCTCAGCTTTTAAAAACCTGCTCATTCCGGGCAGATGCCTAGATAACAAGAAAGTCCTTGTCCTCAGAGGCTCATAAGGTGCCTCATTCAAAAGTCCTGCTGGGCAAGAATGAGTCCCCAGTTAAAACAGCAAATCTGAAAAAAAAAAAAATGAGAACAAGTTTAGATGGGCATATTTATCTAACCCTCTATAATTGCAAAACTTACAATTCTAGGGCACTGTTTTCCATTCAAAAGAATTATAAAGAGAACATTTTTTTCTTGGAGAAGGAAGTAAGATGATTTGAATAGGGATGAAATATATATATTGCCAGCCCCAAATAAACTGCCAATATGAACCCAGAAATATGACTAAAGTTTGAAGGCAATAAAAGTCTTTTTTAGGGGCACCTGGGTGGCTCAGTGGGTTAAAGCCTCTGCTTTCGGCTCAGGTCATGATCCCAGGGTCCTGGGATCGAGCCCCGCATCGGGCTCTCTGCTCAGCAGGGAGCCTGCTTCCTCCTCTCTCTCTCTGCCTGCCTCTCTACCTACTTGTAATCTCTGTAAAAAAAAAAAAAAAAAAAAAAAAAAGTCTTTTTTAAAGTGCTTAAAATGTGCCAGATATTGTGCAGAATGTTTTACATAAATTAGTTCATTTAACCTTCACAAAAAGTTTCAAACTAGGTATTAGTCTCCCTATTGTGTAAATGGGGAAACTGACACCCATAGAGTTCAGATAAATTGGCTCAGGTTGGTGGTAAATGACAGGGTTAAGTCTATTCACCTCTGAAGGTGCTTTCCACTATTCCAGATACTGAAGACAGGTAAAAGGGATGTGGCCAATAGCTCCTACAGAGGATGAGGCTGAGGACAAGGCTGATTACCCTATTAAACTATTCCTTACCCACCCAGACTTGACTCCTTGGTTCCTCTCTGGTCACACCTTGCATAAAGCGACTCTGGATCATGGCCACAAGAGGGCAGACATGCCCAAAAAGTCAGGAGCACTAGGAGAAATGAGGAACTTTATCCTGTCCATTTCCACTCTTGGTCTCCTTCACACCAGGATTAGAAGAGGCACTCCTGGGTCTGCAGAATAAATGGGAATAATTACCATTTTGTCCATGGCAGAGCTTCATCAACTAGTGCTTTTTATCATTTTCATTTTACAGAAACACTTAAAAAAGAATGAGATAGAGACCTGTGACATCACTAATAATATATTTCTAGACTGTAGGGTCTTGTTGGAACTGTGGAAAGCACCGATCCCTCAAGACAAATTGCTCTGATAGGATAAGCAGCCCAAGCATAGAGTGTAGGCACTTAAAGGGAGCAACACTGTATTCTTCAGCCCTGAGTTTCTTACAAACAAGAAATATTATCTAATTTTAAAAAAGAAACTCAAAAACATATTGTATCGAGTTTACTACCTTCAAGATTTTGCAAATAAGGCTCCTTGGCATTATTATCCCATTGTAAAAGCAAGGTATCTTGAACTCAGAGACACTCACATCAAACCACAAAGTTTTTCAGCAAAAATAAGTATGACTTGCACTAAGTATTTACTTTTAGAACTTTTTGCCAGACCTCATGATAATCTCTAGATCCAGAATCCACACAAAAATCAAAGTCAAAAGAGACGTACCCTGATAATCAAGTTCTGGGAGGCCAGGCTGTCTGTCACTCATAAGAAGAGTCAATGCTTAGTCTACCCCTCTCGGTTTGACCCAAATTAGAGAAAACTACTAACCTCACCCTGTTTGCAGGGTGTTAGTATCTTATAGATAACAACAAAGCATTGGAAGAATATTTTCAAAGGCTTACATTAAAGGAAAGGTTAAGAAAAACAGAGTCTAACTAGATCATTAAGATGACCCACCAGAGTAGCTACTAAGAACTTATACCAAGCCATGTTGATGATATCTGAACTAAGATGATGGCAAACATTGGTTTGCAGTTTTACTAGATGAGGAAGAAAGTGTCACAAGAAGCTTATTTCACATAATCCTTTAACCAGTTCCAATCTTTTTATTCCAGTGTCCTTGAGAAGACTCTTTAATGTTCTTTCTAGTCATTTCTCTGCCCACCAGCTTATTCCATGCTGATAAACTCATGGTTGCTGCCTCTTTGGTTGATGTTTCTTCTGAATTATCTGTTTCATTCTCATATCTCGCTTCAACCTAAAATACTGTCTTGTGAATCCCCTTAGCACCATATTCTGCAACCCTAGAACTAAGTCCATACCACCCCCACTTCTAATCCAGCCCCAAGAATCCCGTGCTGTATAAAGCCCTGGTCCTACCTCTCAGTAAAGGAGTGCTCCAGAAAGGGAGCCATTTATATAACATCAATTCTGTTTCATTCAACAACTATTTACTAAGCCATTCTGTGTGCAAGAGTTATGCTATATACAGGCAAGGACCCAAAGAATATTAAAGTAAACGTCCATATACCCTTAAATTTTTTTAAAGATTTTATTTATTTATTTGACAGAGAGAGAGATCACAAGTAGGCAGAGAATCAGTCAGAGAGAGAGGGGGAAACAGGCTCTCCGCTCAGCAGGGATGCTGAGGTGGATGGGGGGCTCGATCCCAGGACCCTGAGATCATGACCTGAGCTGAAGGCAGTGGCTTAATCCACTGAGCCACCCAGGTGCCCCTACATTTTAATAATATATTGGAAGTGGGCATTGATTAGGGCAAGATAACCCTAATATATGATGAAATAGGTTGAATTTCATCATAAGGAGAAAATGCTATAGGTGTCCAGAGGAGGAAGAGATTAAAATCAAATTGGAAGGATGAGGAGAATATTTGAAAAGGAGTTGGCATTTAGTGAGCATTAAAAAAGATTAAAGGTAATGATGTTTCCCAAAAGAAAATGACACCCTCAAGAGCATGTGCAGAGAAAGCACTGAAAGTACACCTAGATTTATGGACTGGCCTAGTATGGCTGAAGAATGAAAAAAAAGGGGTCCTGGAAAGAGTGAAGGGTCAGCCACGTGGCATCCTGAAATTCAGGAAGGGGATACATGAAGTGGACTTCTCAAACAAAGTGTACAATATGTTCTAACATATCTAGTATTGAGCAATATTAAAACATGTTTCCACTGGGTGAGTTTATGCTGGATGGAGCTCCTTGGTCCTGAGAGATTCACTTCATTAATGTTCGCCTGGAACATGTCTTCATGTCTCCCACCACAGTTTATTAAACTCTTGCCCTTTGCTCCAACTAGTTACAAAACTTTTACCTCTTCTTCCAAACCTTGACTCATTTCCTAGAAGAGAGGTAATAATTTCACCTTTTAACTAAATATATCATCCCAGGCTGTCTCTCAGAGCTCACCTCCTACTCTCCCCCAAAGACTCCAGGCCTCTTTTCCCCTACCCCATTAGACATTTTGCTCATTATTTGTGTTAAACTATGATTTTTAAAATTTGGTTATGCCCATTTCCATCTCCACAGTGCTGCTTGTCTCGAGTGGTGAGATCTGTGTATGGTGGTTTTCCATATAGCAGGGATCACTGTCAATGTGTGGCTGGAAACAGAGCTCAGTAATAGCTCTGAGGCTCACCCTGGTGCTCTACTGGTGGATGCTTTTTACAGTTAAAATATAATATGCTAATAGAAATCTAAACCTCATTTTATAAACTCTTTTGAGAAGTAGCTCAGGAATGATCTAAGATATGGTGCCCATGATGGATTCATTCTTTGGTGGCTTGCTGTTAATCCCCTGTCCCTTTTCAAGTGATGATATTTTGGGTAGTGTAAGAATTTTTTATTCTTATTTCCTTCTTATTCTTATTTCCTTCCTACTGAAGCTTATTTCCTTCAGTAAGACATTTAGAAATGACTTTCTCCATTTCTCCACTAATGTATCCAGTTGAGATGAGAAGGATGAGAATGCTAAAGAAACATGGCCCTTCTACCTGTGTGTCCATTTCCATAGAATGTGTTGTCCCTAATAGCCAGGAAATCATAGTGATTAAAGTTTAAATAATATTCAAAAATCTCCATTAACTTAAAATTCAGACATTTTTGGAGGGACACAGAACTAAGATATACTTTTATGTCACGTGTAGGGGGGAGAAAAGACTTTACTAAGTATGCAACTTTGATCAGTGTATTTTTTTTCCCTTTTCCATCTCAATGATTTTTTTCCAAATTTACATATATCTTTTTTCTCCCATCTAATTGATCTGATTATTAGCTGAAATTTTCAGAATTAAAGATATACAGATTTTGGTGCTGAAATAATAGAAGAACAGAGAGAGATCCCAAATATTCTGGTAGTATGTAGAAGTGGGGTGGGATTCTAAGACTTCTGCTCTGGATGCATAATTTTCACTGTTCTTTAGAAATCAGAATACCAAGGACCATGACCACAACATGGATATGGAAATATAGTGATGACATAATGATTATATGGAATTTAGGAAGTATAAATGAAGATTTATGTATATTCTTTTTCCTATAATTAACCTTACAAATTAAATTGTCCACACTTCAAATGGGCATTTTATTTTATTTTCACTAAACATTCCTTTGCTCCTCAAATTTTATTAAAATTTAACAAATTTTAATAAATTTAAATAAATAAATAAATAAATAATAAATTAAAATAAAATAAAATTTTATTTTATTTTCCCTAAACATTCCTTTGCTCCTCAAATTGTTCAACTTTATTCATGTAGCGACTATGGATTAACCATTAGCCATTAGCCATTAGCGACTATGTGTATTAACACATACGCACATAACAATTCCTTATCTCTATAGCCATGTGCTCATAAAGGCAAACTGGATACACAAGAAGGAAGGATTTCATCATTCCCAGTTTGGGTTAACATTCCCAGTTAATATCTATATGGTCTCATGATGAGCTTGAAGCCAGACACAGTGGGCTTGCCTATCCCCATCCCACAAGGACTCATAAAGACTAGATCTGTTGAAACATATCCAGTCCTCCCTTGCTTGTGGAAATCATTCAGCCATCAGCATGTGCCCTCTTCTGTTTCTTCTCGTGGATCCCCAAACTCCAGGCTTTGCACACTGCATTTATTCCTTCTCAGTCTATTCCAAAACCTGTTGGTTAACATACAAAAACAAACAGATCTAGGTTAGGCGTTCCTCTGGATGTGCTTTTCTTCTTGCATCCCAACCCACAAAAGACAGCAGCTGTCAACAACACCAAACTCTGGCCTTTAAAAGCATAGTGCCTTGGGGCGCCTGGCTGGCTCAGTCATTAAGCGTCTGCCTTTGGCTCGGGTCATGATTCCAGGGTCCTGGGATCGAGCCCCACATCGGGCTCTCTGCTCGGCGGGAAGCCTGCTTCTCCCTCTTCCACTCCTGCTTGTGTTCCCTCTCTCACTGTGTCTCTCTCTGTCAAATAAATAAAATCTTTAAAAGAAAAATAAATAAAAAATAAAAGCATAGTGCCTGGTCCCAAAGCAAAGATTTTTTTAATTTACTGGATGTTTGTGAGTATCCTGGAGCTAAGTGACCACACAGAAATGTTTTAAAGAACTATTCTCTAAGGAGAAACCAACTTATAGGGCAGGAAGTAAAGACTTTTACCATCATGGCTTCTCCCTGCCCTCAGGATACCTCCTGCCTCATCTGGCATTCATGGCCCTCCTCGCTGAGGCCTTGCTGTCTCTCCTGTCTCTCTAGTCCTTTTCCACAACTGTCCCATCAAGAGCCATCTACTGCCCGCTCTCTAACTTTGTTGTTGTCTTCATCCATGCCTGGAAGGCACTCTTTTTGACTTGTCCAAATGTTATTTCACCCCCTATGCAAACTGCTCCTTATCCCCTCTAAAACCTTCCCATACCACTTGGATCTACTTCCCTTCTCTGAATTCAGACTCTTACTTATCTGTATGGTTTATTTCCCAAATGTCATATACTTAATTATGTCTTTGTTTTGTCTTATCATTGATTTTTCTTATATTTGACTTATAATGACCTTTCTTCTCAACTAGACCATACATTTCCTGAGGGCATGGGCCCTGTTTTTTGCATCTTTGTCTCCCAATAGCACCTAATGGCACACAGTAGGAACTCAATATATATTCATTGATAACATATGGGGACAAACAGCTCAAGAACCTTCAGAAATCTTATTCTCATGAGAGACTGAAAAAAAAAAAAATATATATATATATATATTCAGTGATGCCAACACTCTGGAGAAACAAGAAAAAACCTACCTCTCCTCATGGCCTGAGTGTCATTTGCAGGATCCAGCCCCTCCTCTCCACTCTGCCTCTGACCACCCCTGAAAGAGATTCTCTAAGCTGCCCCTGCTCTGCCTTCTGCCGTCTTTCTGCTCTCCATCCTGGACTTCTCTGGGTCAGTGATTTAGCACCCATCTTTCACTCTTCTGTGTTTTTTTCCCCCACAGAGAACCCATTAGTGGTGATCAAGTCTAAATGCCCTATGCTACAAGTCTGCTTTTCCCCTGTTATTGCATAAACAATATGCAATATGCAACAATATGACACATCCCTCTGGTTATTCATGCTTTCCCACAGTGTCATCCTTGTAATGCTTTCACCGCTCCCACTCAGCCCCCTTCCTCCGAAACCCTTATATTCTGCCTTCTTGCACTCTCCATTATCTACAAACTCCTCGGTCCTCAGACCCCTCTGGGAACCTCCTCCTCCTTTCCATACCTTAACTGTAACCAGCTGTCTCCTGATGGTACCATTTCTCCTACATTGCCAAGAAACTGCTCATTTTCTCACACCCTTGTTAAATGAGATAGGATAGATCACAGCTTGGTACTGAGTAGGGGGCTTCAGGAATGATAGCTATTAGTAGTCCATCATTATAATTATCATCGTTGTTATTCCTCAGATCAAGAAATGAGGTCATCTTCCTCCCGACTCCTCCTCTTCTGGAGAAGACCCTGCTCTTTGGAGTGCATGCTGCCTGGGAAGATCACCCTGGATTCCCTATTAGAACTGTCAGTGGGGTCTGTGGTGCATAGATGTGCTGTCTTCCCTTTCTCCACCAGCCCCACCTCTTTTCACTTCCTTCCCTTTGCACTGTAGATTTTTTTTTTTTTGCATTGTAGATTTGATGGCTTAGCATCTCCATCCCACTCTTGCCCAAACTCTAAATTCTCTTGTCCATCTTCCTTTTTTTGACCTGCCCAAACCAATCTCACTCCTACATGCTATCAGTTCTGCTTTCTCTATGCCAACACCTGAGCAACGAAGCCCCAGATTCAACTTGTTAATGTTTATACAGGAGATTTGTCATACATTTTGTACAATAGATTATTCTGAAGTTTTCTTTCTGTGATACAGTGTTCAAAGCAACATGTAATTTCAGAGAATCTGATTTGCCTCAAACTCTGATAGCAGTGAAAACATTGACATGGCCACAGGCTTCTTGATGCCTAATGCTGTAGCTACAGGTCTTGAAAATAAATTGGGAAGAATGTTATCTTTTTTATTCTGTTAGAGAGTTTTAACAGCACAGGAATTCACCTGTTCCTTAAAAGTTTGATAATGATTAAGGTTGATTGGTTTTCATGTGGAGTTTCCACCTTTAAAAGTGAGGATCTTTAAGAAATAGGAGTTATTTATTTATTTATTTATTTTAAAGATTTTATTTATTTATTTGACAGAGATCACAAGTAGGCAGAGAGGCAGGCAGAGAGAGAGGAGGAGGCAGGCTCCCCACTGAGCAGAGAGCCCGATGCGGGGCTTGATCCCAGGACCCTGAGATCATGAGCCGAAGGCAGAGGCTTGAACCCAGGTTAACCCACTTAACCCAGGTGCCCCTAGAAATAGGAGTTATTTAAATTGACAGATTCAGTAATAGAACTAAGAAGGAATACTTCACTGTAAGCAGTTCTTTCAGTTCTAGATTGTTCTTCAACTATTTACTCTTTGTTGAGAACATCTTCTGGGACTTTCATATTGAATTTCCTGGTTACTGATTATAAATGAAAACAATTATTTAAGAGATGGCTGAGTGGCTTACTTGGGCACAAAATTACATTCCTCTTACCTCAAGACTGTCTCAGACAGTTTTGTAACTTACAAATCCTGCCTGAGTTTTCAGCTTGCTGGTCTTCCATACAGATTTAAAACTTGCCAGCACCCCCAATCACATGAGCCAATTTCTTAAAATAAATCATATACATATGATGTGTATACACAATACAGATACATATTATATAAATACATGAATACAGACATGCATGCAAACACACACACACACACACACACACACACACACACACACTATTGGTTCTGTTCTGGAGAACCCTTACCAACATACATAATCCAAAGTTTTTTGCATTTACAATTGCCCCTTCACTTTCCGTGGACCATGGTCTATTGTTATTTTCTTTCCTTTGAAGTCCAAAGCAACATAATTTATCATTCAGTAGCTAAAGTTTTAAAAGCACTTCAGAGTGCATAACCCCTCGGGTGCTTTCAAACAATAAACTCATACAGTTTGGGGGAGGCAATATTTTTTTTAAATAGTAAGACCTGGGAAAAGGTTCACAAAATGATATAAAATATTTTAAATCTATACAAATATATCTATTATAAATCTACAATGTAGAAAATCTGTAAATACTTGGTGCATCATGCTTAGTGCACTGGTTCTTTTTTGGTTTCTGATTTTTCTTTTTATTTATTTTTTAGCTATTTTTTTAAGGTTTTTTATTTATTTGACACAGAGATAGCACAAGTAGGTAGAGCAGCAGGCAGAGGGAGAAGGCGAAGCAGGGTCTCTGCTGAGCAGGGAGCCTGATGTGGGATTTAATCCCAGGACCCTGGGATCATGACCTGAGCCGAAGGCAGCTACTTAACTGACTGAGCCACCCAGGTACCCCTGTTCGGATTTTTCTTAAACTTCATTCCAATTAGATGTGATCTCAATTTGGATTTTTTTAAGTCAAAAACAAAACTGGGGGAAAAATATGGGCATTGTTACTCTCCTTGAGGTGGAATTACATATGGAATGTTTAACTCCTTTTTGTAATGAATGTATGTTGCTCTTATAACAGAAAAAAAAAAAAGATTCTGAAAAACAGAAATACTTGCTTTTATATAATACAATTAAATCAGAGTTGGAAAATTTGAATAATGTGGATGAAATTAAAGAAATATTGAAAAATTTAAGAAATTGAAAACTTAGGGGTGTAGGGATATAAGTTTATTTCTCCAACGCCACAGACAAATATACATGCAGGGCAGACAGAAGGACCCGAGTACAGATAATAGGATTAACCACCACACAATGGAAGGAAACAGATTTAACTTTCTGGGAGAACCAAGCCCCAAAAGTCTGAACATCAATTAATGAAATATGACAATTTTATTAAAAAGGAAGGCTGTTAATTGGGGCCTGAGGTCCTGGGAGTATAAGCACTATGTCAGCTCATGAGCCCCAGCTGGAAATACCCCAAATGAAATGGAAGGATGAAGTTAGGAGTGGATGAACAAGAAGGAAGTTTTTGGGAACAAAATGCTCTCCAGAGAAACTGAATGATAAAGGAGTTAAATGACTCAGCTCTTAATGCTGATTTTTTTTTCTTTTAAAAAGGAATAAACATCCATAAGGAGTTAAATCGAAATGTATTGAATCTGACAACACAACCACAGAAGATGAGAAAGATGTTCAGAAATACATGTAAACTTTGAGAAACTTTACCAGTCAAATGCCACCCAGGAAAATAAACCCTTCTGGGATAAAAATCCTTTTACTTAATCATGTAAAGGCTTTAGGAATATTTCAGGAGAAAGGCACCCAGGAAATTTCAAGTTATTTTTATCACTTTTATTGGAAAGGCCATTTCTCTGTTCTAAGGCTGAATTTTCTGATGCAAGTTCAGTGGCTTTGGGGTGAATCTGAATGCAGTTTTCAGAGCAGTGAGAAAAATCATGCAGTGTTAAGACGCCAAGCTTTCTCCAATAAATCTTTTGAAAATAACTGATAAAGATGCTTAGGGCTTCTGTGAATTCCTGTGAGGTATAGCATTCAAAGAAGCTGGTAGTTTTGGAATAGTGCTTTCCTTTGATTACAGACTTGGATTCTCAAATGCCACATAGCAATATAAGAGCAAAATATATTCATTTTTAACTCACAGTCGACAAAATACATAGGTACCATCTTCACTTTGAAGCTGAGGAGGTAGATGTGGATGCATCAGTCCAGTTATCTTCTTGGCTGTTCTTAATGATCATTACCAATGTCGTGTCATTCACTAGGGAGAGAAATGAAAGTATAAGCCATTTCCCGGCATTTGGCAAAGGTAATCAAATACCAGGAGAAATAAATGGGATAGAGCAGAAATAAATACAACAAAAGTCCTCCTAAATCAGGAAGTCCAATCTGACCAATGGCCAATGACATGCATAATAGCACATAGTAATTAATATCATACCATTCTAATGCAGGGGGGAAATTGTATTGTTTCTGGAGTTTGGACATTTTGAGAATTGTTGGGTGTTTGGGATTTTAATGCCACTTTGTAACACAATTTTTACTCTTTAAAAGACTTTTTTTATTTATTTTGGGAGAAAGAGAATACGAGCACAGGGAGGGGGCAGAGGGAAAGGCAGAGGGAGAATCTTGAGCAGAGTCCACACTGAACACAAAGGCCAAAGTGGGGTTTGATGTCACGACCCTGAGATCATGACCTGAACCAAAATCAAGAGTCAGACGCTTAACCAACTGAACCACCCAGACACCCCTGAACTTTACTTTTTAGAAAATATTTACTTATTTAAGTAATCTCTATCCCCAACATGGGGCTCAAACTCATGATCCCAAGATCAAGAGTGGCGTGCTTCACCAGCTGAGCCAGGCAGGCACCTCCCCCCACTTTTTTTTTCTTCACAAATTGAACTTTGAAATTTCCCCTATATACCAAAAATCATTCATTTAATAATAATAATAGTCTACACATACCATGTTTCTTTTATACCAGACATCATAGTTAACCAGTATTATCTCACCACAACCCTTTAAGATAGAAGATTGTTTCTATCCCCATTTTGCAAAAGAGAAAACTAAATTATAGAGAGGTTAACTTGCCCAAAATTATACAACTATTTGGTGACAGATCTAGGATTCAGACCCAGTTAATCAAGCTTAAATATCAAGGCTTTTATACTAATACACCACACTCTGCCGTTTATATTTTAATTGAGCATCTATTAAATATGTAGCACTTTGCTTATTTATGTAGATGATGTGAAGTATGAGACAGGATTTTTTAAAAATTCTTTTAATAAATAACATTCAGTATTTTTCTCCTTTCCAAAAACCCATGCATATATACATAGCATTGCTTGTGTTTTGCCTCAGTCTTTGGTGCCATCTGTACTAAAATCCCCAAAATAGTGAAAATAGCTTCCTGGCAGAGAAGAGCTGATATTATGACACTTAATACTTATCTTTCCTGACGGTTGAATCTGGATCCACTGGAGCAAACATATGGCTTAGTGATGGCTCTCTGGGCTGCAGGCTTATGCTGCAAACTTCCTGTTGTGATATCACTAATGAGAGAGCTCCATGCCCAGCCTGCCCTCCCATTTCTCCAAGAGACCATTTCCTGGTGGACAGTGGCATGTTAAAGGCCAAGACTCATCTCTGGATTGCCTTGGATTTCCTCTCACTTTTACTAAAGTCTAATAACAACAACATTAGTTAGACACGTGTTTCTTAGCATTGCCCTATATAGCACTGATTTGTTACAATATTCTCACCACAGAAATATTAGTATTAAAAATAGAGACTATATAAATCCATTATAGTGAGTCAGAGTATAATTAGAAGAGTGAAGCAAGTGAAATTACAAACATTCAACATTTTTGACCTACAAAAAATGTTTTCTTATACCCAATGAGTATAGTACATAGAGTGTCCTAAGTTCTTCACCAATGAACCAACTTCCCATAGATTTGCTCAATCTCAGTGAGGTTTAACTCTCTGGTCTCTGCCATTATTGGATATTCTTGTGGTTCAAGGGACTCACCAAATTAAAAAGGGTACATAGGTGACAGTGCCTCCAATACTGCAAGGCCTCATGGAAGAGCTGAAGGGTGATGTGAAATGCAGGTTTAGTGGCTGGTGGCCTTCCCAAGGGAAAGTCATAGAAGCACAAGGTGAAAATCAGCTGCCATGTAGAGGGCCATGCAAGAAATAAGACATTATGAAGAGCATTGTAAGCATCATTGTTGCACTGGGAAAATAGAACAGACACATGGCACAACTTTGGGAAGTATGACAAGAATGAGTAACTGTCAAGATTGCATTTTCATGGGGATTATCCCCTGGCAACCCATGTTTCCAGAAAGAATCCTCTATACTAAACAGATATGTATAAAATAACGGTGATTAGTCTATACATTGTGGGGACTATGATGGGCAAGGCACTGTGCTAACTGCTTTGGATGCATGTATTAGGGTTCTCCAGAATGGCAGAACCAGTGGGATGTACATACATTGCGATCTACTTTGAGGAATTGCCTTACACACTGGTGAGGCTGACAAGTTCAAAGTCCATATGGCAGACCAGTAAAATGGAGACTGTCGAGTGGGAGTTGGTGCTGCCATCTTGAGGCAGAATTTCTTCCTCCTCAAGAAATCTCAGTGTAATGCTACGCCTAGGGCTTTTCAATGGGTTGGATGCTGCCAATTCAGAGTGTAGAGGATAATCTCCTTCACTTAATGTCTTTTGATTATACATGTTGACCACATCTACCTTCAGAGCAATCCCTAGGTTGATGTTTAACTGAATAGCTGAGTACTATAGTCTAACCCAGATGACGGCTTAAACTAATCACCACATGTGTGCTATTTTCTCCTCCTGAAAAATCTGTGAGGATGTTATCATTTTATCCTCATTTTACAAATAATGAAGTCCAAGAAGGTTAAGAACTTGTTCAAGGTAATAAAGTTTGTAAGGGATGGAGTCATGTTTTGAAACTAGGGAATTTAACTTCAGAGCCTGTGATTTTGACCACTGGGCTCTTTTGTCTCACAAACTAGTAAGGATTTTATGCAAAGGATGCAGAAGTTGAAAAGGCAAAACCCAGCAAAATGTAAAGCCAAAAAGAGGTCAGTATTAGAGAACCACAGGCTTCCCAGCACCATAGCCAAGCCCCTGGCCCAGCCATCTATCTCATCGTTCAGTGAACACAAGCTGAGACATATTAAATGAGCCACTCTATAAATAGAAGATTATAACATAGTGCATACAGGGATACCAGCTTGTGTGGGGAAAAAAAAAGTCAGATCAATTTAGATTACACATAAGACAGAAATCAAGGGAAGAGTAAAAAAGTCCTCCTCTCTGCCATTCCACATAGACTCCTTCCAAGGTTTCATTCCAACAGCAGCATTAGCAGTATCTGGGAAAGCTGCTTCCTCAGAGCTGTGACAATGGGGGCATAGAAGGCTGTGGGACTTGAGGACTCCAGGGAAAAGCAAGCTGACAACTAGTTGGAGGGTGATTTTACAGTTGCTGGAGGACTCTCCCTCACCTACCAAACAAATGCCTCTCTCCCACTGACACCCTCTTTTTCCCATTGACCATTGGTGGCACTTGCAAAACCTGTCCGTGTCCCTAAAACTCTCAGCTCTGCTTGCATATATTTTAGCAGAAGACTTTGTTCCCACCTGGGGAGAAAAATAAGAGGCCAATAGAGACTACCTTCCTAAATATCTTCTCATACCACCACCAAACACAGATCTGTACCAGTCCTCCCTGGCTTCCTCTGTAAGATGACCCCTTGTCTTATGCTCTGGATTCCAAATATCACTGCCATCCATCACCTCTAGAACATACCTTGTCAGTCTCAATTTCCTTTCCCTCTCTTAATTTTTTCAAAATTTTAATTTTTTTTCTTTCCCCTCTGCCTGCAAGTAGAACAAATGCTTCCACCATCTTAAAAAAAAAAAAATACCTTGTTTCTACATCATTGTAATAAACATAAATAGATAAAAATGCTTTACAAATAGGAAAATTTGATCAGAGAAGGTGGGATAAAACAATTATATTCTGATTACAATAAATACATCTTACATATAAGGTTATAAAGATTAGAGGCACCTGGATGGTTCATTCAGGTAAGTGTCTACCTTTGGCTCAGGTCAGGATTCCAGGGTCCTGGGATCAATCCGCACATCGTTGGGCTTCCTGCTCAGGGAGGAGCCTGCTTTTCCCTCTCCCTCTGCCCCTCCTTCCTGTTTGTGTTCTTTCTCTCTTTCAAATAAATAAATCTTTTAATAAAATAAAGATATTATAAAAAGATAGGAAAAAATAGATTCCTTCCAAATCCTAACCAAAATACAGTGTACATCACATAAAGAAAACATGGAGACAGGAAATATTACAAGAGATAAGAAAAGTAATTTCATAGAGATAAAAAGTTCAATTTACCAGGAAGATACAAAAAATTCTAAATCTGTATATGTTTAAATATACTCTTAAATTTGCATATTCTTCTAAATATAGACAGCAAAAATTAACAAAAGAGGAAGTATATATCAGTAATGTGTACTGTGGGTTTTAACATACCTCTACCAGTAATTTACAGAGCGAGCAGATACACACAGTAAGATTCCAGATGGTTTGATTAATGTGCTCTGACATATCAATAAACTGTGCTATCAGTTGAATGTAGAAATGCACTGTCACTCTCCCTACAGATACATTCAGCCAAAACAGGCACACACATATACCCAGAGACATTTACAAGAATATTTATAGCAGCACTATTTCTAATTGTTAACAACTAGAAACAGGCAATGATACCAAGGCAGACAAAATAGATGAATTATGGTATCTATCTATCTATCTATCTATCCATACCTTACCTCAATTCTGCTTCTCCTAGAGCTACTTTTCTTTCTTTCCTTATCTGACAGTCCTGAGTACACATATTTTCAGGAAAAAAAAAATACTAGCTCTGTTTCCTCACTTTCATGGCATTGCTCAATCCTTAGCAATATTCCCAGCCCCCATCTTGCCGCAGAAATTGTTCTGGGCAAAGCAGCAATTACAAAACTGTGTTATCTTGTTTCTTTTTCTTTTCCCCATTATCTTGTTTCTTATTCCTGTTCTTCTAGGTTGGCTTCTCAACATCACACGAAATCGATGGTTACTCCCTTCCACCTAACAATTCCTTTTTTCTTAATTTATTTTTTATTTTTAAAGAGTTTTAAAATGCGTTTATTTTAAAATTTAAATTTTAAATTTTTATTTTCATCCCCGTATCGTTAACATGCAGTGTTCTAGAAGTTTCCGGTGTACAGTACAGTGATTCCACAATCCTATACATCACCAGCTGCTCATCCCAAGTGTCCTGCTTAATTTCTTGATTTCTTTCTTCGTTCTCCTTCTGATGCTAAAACCTTCTCTTTTTCCTTCCCCCTCCCCCGCAGTGTCTTCCACATCTTCCACAGCCTCTTGTTCTGTCACTGCAGGCACATGGAGACCTGAGGCCTCGTCTCTGCTCATGCAGGGCAACAATATTCAGTCCCACAGCTTTACTGCCATGGCTGTGCTGAGGCAGTAGGTACAGTGACATGGTTGAACATGGACTCTGAAGTCAGATAACAAGTTAACTCTGCCCAGCGATGTCTCTAAACCCCAACCCTTCTCCTGAGCTCTAATCAGACGTACCCTAAAAATAAACTTGACTCAGGTCATAACTGTGTAGTGAACCAATTTGCATCCATTCGTCTTCATAAGCTGTTGAAAGCTCATATCCTATTCTTATAACATCAGACCCAGTTTATGCATTTCTCAGATTTGCTTGGCTATGTTGTCTGCTTGGTGATAAAATGACATTTTTGTTGGTGCAGAGAAATGATGTCCATCTTTAATTGAAGAGAAGCTTGCTCAACTCTGTCCTTCCCCTCATGATGGAGGCTGATGTCTTGTTGCACTAGGCTGCCTGGTGCTTGTCCCTGCTTCCATAAGTGGCTGGTTTTGATTTCCCATGTTGTTAGAAGCAGGACCAAACCATGTCTCATCTCACACTTCTGACCTCATACTACAAGGCTCTCTCTTCTGCCCTTGTGCTGTCACTGCTAAAGTGCAGATTCCAGAAGTTTCATAAGCTCCTCAACCCACCCATCCCACTGGCTTTCCAGGATGGGTCTTCCAGAATGCAGTTTTCAAAAAGTGCGTGAAATGTTGCTGGCTCATGCAAATGCCTCTGCTCTTGGGAAGAAAAATAACCAGAAATGTGGGGGACTTACACCCCAATGGTGGAAAGAAGGGGAGGCTGTTCAGTGAGCAAAAGGAGAGTGAAAGGAGCCAACAAATTCTTCTCCCTTCTCCTCCCCGAGAGACTATTCTGAGACCCAGTATTTCCATTTTCCTTCTCTGGAGTTGTCCTACATGACTGAGGAACCAATAAGTTTCCTGGTATAGACTATACGGCTTGGAATGCACTCCTTTGTACTTGCACTCTCTCACCCCCTACTTCGCTTACCTGGTCCCTTCTCTTTTGCTTCCCTGTATTACACCCCCTCAGCAAAACTTTGACACTTAATTTTTATTTATTTATTTGACAGAGATCACAAGTAGGCAGAGAGGCAGGCAGAGAGAGAGAGGAGGAAGCAGGCTCCCTGCTGAGCAGAGAGCCCGATGCGGGACCTGATCCCAGGACCCCGAGATCATGACCTGAGCCGAAGGCAGAGGCTTTAACCCACTGAGCCACCCAAGCGCCCCTGACACCTAAGTTTTGACTTGGGCTCAGTACTCCAGGGAAACCATAAAATAAATATTCACCACACAAAGGAAAAGGGAGTATAATCTTCTTGATTCTCTAGTAAGTGCAAGTGGTTTTGCTAAGTGACTTCCCTTTATCTCTTTGAATCTTCCCATAAATCTATGCAATAGATGTTATTTTTCTCCTATTACAGTAGGGACTGAAGCTCGATGAGGCTTAAGTAAATTGCTCAAGGTGGCACGGAGCTAAAGTGCTAACACCCGTGTGTCTGGCTTCCGAGGCAGTATTCTTCCCCCTGTTCTTTACTGTCTCCAATATCAGAATGTTGGGGCCTAGGGATTCTATGAAGGTTACCTGTGGTAATTCACTGTTGGAGTCTTCAGAAGCTTTGAGAATGATTCAGTGAGGAACATTTTAAGTACCCAAGCACAGCACCATCAGAGAGTCCTAAGATGACAGGGTGAGCAGTCAACAAAAGCAGATGGCTAACCACCCTTATTATTTGACATTTAGATATCACTTGTATAGTCATTTCTAAATGGAATCCCATTAATGAGCCAACTAAAGGTCACGAAAGTAGCTGCTGCAGGAGGAGACACAGAGATCCTAATGGAGAAACAAGGGAGGGGGGCTCTGCCCCACCCAAGCCCAGCTCGGTGCTCCATCGACGTGTGAAACCACTTGGCCAGGCTCATCTAGATCATCCAGATCTGTCTGTTCTCCTCATAAAGATCTTTGAGAACAACAAGTACAAAGGTTTAGCTAGAAAATTAATCTCGAGAGGAAGTAGAGGGATCCTGACTGCCAGAGACGGACAAGGGAGGGATTTCCTCATCCTGCACAAACTGTAATTGGCAGAGTTCTGTGTGTGTCCAGAGGTTTGGGCCAGGATTGCTCTTTGGAAATTGGAGACAGACTGAATTTGGACCCTAGGATGGCTCTCAGCATCTCTCCAAGTTGTGAATTACAAACTGAACCTTTTCAATGTGCCCCTCCTATGGGAAGGAGATGTCTTCTTGTGAGATTAAAAAGTCATACTGTTTACAGATCTAATCATTTTTCTCTTGGTCTGATAAAGTGCTGGAAGATTGACTCCTTGAACATGCGCATACTTAGAAAAGCTGGTGGATTGTGAAGAAAGCATTAATACCACCTGCCTGATATTGAAACTCTTACCTTTAAACTTGATAAGCATCCCAGAGGTCTCCAGGAACTCTGCTATACCGCAGGAGGTTTGCTCTCCTAGCATCATTGCCTGCAGAGGTCTTTTCCTCTTCTGTAGGGGCCCTGCATGCTGTTGTGTCACTTTGCTGCAAAGCCAAAACCCTCACCTAAAGAATCAGCACTTGTCCCTGAAGATATGTAAACCCCTCATCTCTCAAACCACTCTCCCACAAAAACCTATTCAAAGAGCTTAAAACACATTGTCTCAAATTGTAATATCACCTGGAGGTCTTGATAAAATGGTGACATTCTGATTCAGTAGGTCATAGTAGTGGGTTGGGAGCTGAGATCTTACGTTTCCAGCATGCTCTCAGGATATATTAATGCTGCTGATCCATGAACAAAATTTAGAATAGGGAGAGCTTAAAAGACCACCTTGATTCTCTTTTGAGTTTGAAGATTATTTGGTCTGTAGAAAAAATTGTCCCTTGAAACTTCCTCCTTCTTACCAACAAGCTGTTCTGGGCACCACTGCAGAAATTTTCAAACAGATGGGGACAAAGTTAGAAACACTGAGAACATCACATAAGAGCTGTTCTTGTTGGCTGCATTGTTTTAGCTCTCGGCACAAGCACAAACTCAATGCTGACCTAAAGGCTTATTCTCGAAATTACATACAAAAATGGATTTTGCCGATGCTACTTGACTAATGTGCTTGTTCCTGAGACCACCAGGCTCATTTTATTCCATTTCAAATTGGTTATTTTTCTTTGGGCAGTTTCAATTATTGTAACAGGGTAAGAAGATTTAAATGTTAAAGCGCATAAACAGAAGCAGCTCAATTGTGTATTTAAATTTTATATTTGTTTAACAGAAGTAATACTTGTTTTTCTGCCTCTATTTTCGGGTTTTCATTTTCTGCCTGGAGAATTCAGTCATTTTAATGTCTTTAGGAAAAAAAAAACTATTGTGGAAATGCAGCTAGTCCAAAACATGTTTCGCTGTCTAGAACAGATGAGGGAAAAGGGTTTTGAACTAGGCAGTTCTTTCCAGATGCTTTAGAAATGCTTACTTCATATGTATTGTCTTTTACCCAAAGAGCATAGCCGTGTATTATCTTACATAGAAAAATAAAGATAAACATGTGGTTATACATAAACTATACCAGTTCTTAGATTTAGCCCTTATATCCATTTTTGAAAACTGCCTGCCTAGATCAAATCCTGACCACCACATTTCAGTAACAGCCTCCTGGTTACTATCCCTGTCTCTGGAAGCTATTTATTCTAAGTAGATATCTATTCCAAAACACATTTGCCAAAATCTCCTTAATTTAAGATTAAGACCTTAAAAACCATTTAGCATATCATTCTCCTATTTCAAGACATTTGTTTAAAGCCTACCCACTGCTCAACACCCTTCATCGTATAAATTAATCTCAGATCTGGGGGACCAGTATTTTGCTCAGCAGGGACAAAATAAGGAGCCCTACCTCAGTAAGTTAGTCTTAATTATTTTTCTCTGTCCATATTAACCTATGCATTTAACACTGAATTCCATTTCTTTAATAAATACAGAATTCAAGCTATCTATTTCTTCTTCAATGAGCTTTGGTAGTTTGCCTATTCAGAGGAATTTCTATTTCATCCATGTTGTTACATTTATGTGCATAAAGTTCTTTATACTATTCCCTTAGTACACATTTAATGTTTGTTGGATCTATAATAATGCCATCTTTTTCCTCCTAATATTGTAATTCGTGTCTACTCTCCTGTTTTTTGTTTTTTGGTCAATCTGTACAAAGTTTTACCCAATCTTATTGATCTTTTGGAAAAGCCAGTTTCTGGTTGTACTTATTATTTTTCTGTTTTCAATTTTATGGATTTCTGCTTTTTATTATTTTCTTCCTTCTGATAACCTTGGTTTACTTTGCTCTTCTTTTCTAGTTCCCTAAATAGAATTATATTATTAACTTGAGGCCCCTTTTTTTCCTCATATATGCATTTAATGACATTTTCCCTCTTAAATACTATTGTAGTTTTACCTTACCAATTCTGATATATTGTATTTTCATTTTCACTCAGTTCACAATGTTTTCTGATTTTCTCTGAGACTTGCTTTCTGGCCAGTGGATTATTTATTATCTAATTTTTATCTAAACTGTTATCTAATTTCTAAGAATTGAGGGATCTTCCAGTTATTTTTCTGTTATTGATTTCTAGATTAATTCCATTATGGTTAGAGGATATACTTTTCATGATTTCAATAATTTTAAATGTGTTAAGGTTGTTTTATGACCCAGTATGTGTTCTATCTTGATAAGTGGTCCCTGTGCAGTTGAAAAAAATGTGTATTCTGTTGTTCTTTGGTGGAATGGTGGTGTTCACGTCTTCTACAGTCTTATTTTTTGTCTACTTGTTCTATTACTGAAAGAGGACACCGAAAGCCTCCAGCTATAATTGTGGGCTTATTTCTCCTTGAAGTTCTTCCAGTTGTATTTTAATACCACTTTTGGTTTTGGTTTTGATTTTTCTGTGTTAGCATACATATCAAAGATTGTACGTCTTCTTAGTGTATTGACCTTATTACATAATGACGCCCTTGGTAGTTTTCCTTGTTCTAAAGTCTACTTTGCTTAATATTAATAGAGACAATCCAGCTTTCTTTTGATAAGTATATGTTACATATTTTTCTTTTTACTTTAACCTACCCATCCCAGGATGTTTCAAGTGGGTTGTTTTCCAATAACATATATTTGAGTCTTAGTTTTTTTGTCCAACCTAATGATCACTGTCTTTTATTTGGTATGCTTAGACCATTCATTTTTAATGTAATTATTGGTAAGTTATTGTTTTGGCCTGTCATTTTTCTTTTTATCCCCTCTATTTTATATGCTCCTTTTCCCCTTTTGTGGATTTTTTTTAATCATCCTTCCTCCTAATTTATTTCCTCTTTGTGGTTTTTAAAAAAAATATTCAGCTATATATTTATATTCCATCTTATCTACTATCTTTTTGTATCTACTGTCTTTTCTTAGGGGCAGTTATAGGCATTACTACATACATATGTCACTTTTTACAGTTTATTAATGTAGAAAAATGTAGAAACTGTATTCTCCCCATTTTATGTTAGATTTATAGTTGTCATATTACATCTACAGGTATTAAAATCTTACCAGACAGTATTGTAATTTTTGTTATCATACATATTCTAAAGAATTTGAGGAAAAAATAATGTCATATTTAACTAGTTATTTACCACTTATGTTGTGCTTCCTTCATGCCTAATTTTTATTTTTCCTGCAGTGCCTCCTTTAACATTTTTTTTAGAGAAGGCCTGCTTTTGACTAGTTCTCTTAGTTTTCTTTCAACTCAGACTGATGTCATCATTGCTTCATTCTTAAAGATATTCTTACTGGATAGACAACTGGGTTGACAGTTCATTTTTTACACTACTTTAAAATGTGTCATTTTATTCTAGCCTTCATTGTTTCTCATGAAAACTCCAGTCACTCGAATACAATGTGTAATTTTTTTTCTCTGACAGCTTTTAAGATTTTGAATATTGATTTTCAGCAGTTTAGTTAAGATGTATCTGGGCATGGTTTCCTTTGAGTTGATCCAGTGAAGAGTTCTTTAAGTTTCCTGAATCTGTAAATTTATGTCTTTTTCCAAATTTTGGAAATTTTCAGCCATTATTTCTTCAATACTTATTCTGCATTATACTCTACTTATATCTATTCTACTTATATCTTCTCCCCTCCTAGGTTTCAACTGTCATGAATGTTATATCTTCTTATACTATTCCACAGGACTCTGACACTCTGTTCAAACTTTTTTCCCCAAAATATTTTTCTCTGCCTTTCAAATTGGATAATTTCTATTACTCTATTCAAGTTTACAGATTCTTTTCTGTGTCATTACTTTTTTTAGTTCTAAAATCTCCATTTTATTCATTTTTTACAACTTCTTTTCCCCTGCTGAGAACTACTGTCTTTCCATTTGTTCCAAGGGTGTTTAACCTGACTTCATGAAACACAGTTACTGTAGCTGCTTTAAAGTTTTGCTGGAGTTAGATCATCAGGATTCACATCACCACCAGGTAGGCAGCTGTTGAAAGTTTTTTCCTTATGAGTTATTGAAATTTTCTCTCTTATTTGTATATCAAGTAGGTTTAAATTGTATTCTTGACATTTTACATATAATGTTATAAGACTCTGGGTCTGGAGACACCTGGATGGCTCAGTTGGTTAAGCAGCTGCCTTCGGCTCAGGTCGTGATCTCAGCGTCATGGGATCGAGTCCCACATCAGATTCCTTGCTTGGCAGGGAGCCTGCTTCTCCCTCTGCCTCTGCCTGTGCTCGCTCGCTCTCTCTCCCTCTCTCTCTGACAAATAAATACATTTTTTAAAAAATTAAAAAAAAAAAAAAGAAGACTCTGGGTCTGTTGGAAATCCTCTGGGATGTAGGGCTTCTATTTCCAGCCAAGTTGAAATAACAGAAACCAGTTTCATCATCTCTTTGAAATAACCCTCCCCCTTCAAAACAAAGGACAAAATATATGCAACTGTGGCTTTTAAGACACTGGATACCAGGCCATTAGGGACAGCAATCTGACAGCAATCTATGAGAGATAGGAAACAAGGGAAGCCCTAAAATTGCCCTCTTTTAATTCTGTAAGGCAGTTATCAGGCCATGATGCTGGAGGTGGAGGCCAAAGCAGAACCCAGTTTATTCCCTGAGGTGAATAAGCTCAGCATCCATTGAGACCAAAGTGGCTAGAGTTTACAGTACAAATAACCAGAGATGAGAGAACTACCCAAAAAGGGCACTCTGGAGATCTGCAGGTGTAGTGAGTGTATATGTGTGAGAAACAAAATGCATGCTAGCAAATAACCACCCAAAAAGTAGCAGAGAAAACCTTCTTTGGTGTTCAGAGAGGACCAGGAATATGACCTGTTTCCACCAGCCAGAAGGGAAAATCTCATAACCCATGTAACATCTAGTAGAGTACTCAGAAGTGTCTTATTTCAGTAGTGAGAAATAATTAGCCTTAGGTTAAATGCTGCTCTGATTCTGCCTAAACATGTCTTACAAACAAGACATAAAAAGATTAAACTGTTTCTTAGTTTCATCCCAGGAAAAAAAATTAAGAATATTTATAGGCAAACAAAAATGTCCAGCACCTAACAAGCTAAAATTCACAATGCCTGGAATCCAATTTAAAAATCCCAAATCATGTGAAGAAACAAAAAAATATGGCAATAATGATCAATCCAGAATTGACATAGGTGTTAGAATTAACAGAGAATAGCATTAAAAGTTATTGTAACCATATTATGTATGTTCAAAAATTTAAGTAGAGGCATAAGAAGTTATTTTTGAAATCCAAATCAAATTTCTAGAAGTGAAAATTCCAATGTCTGAGATGAAGATACTGGGGCACCTGGGTGGGTCAGTGGGTTAAAGCCTCTACCTTCGGCTGAGGTCATGATCTTGGGGTCCTGGGATCGAGCCCCATGTCGGGCTCTCTGCTCAGCAGGGAGCCTGCTTCCTCCTCTCTCTCTGCCTGCCTCTCTGCCTACCTGTGATCTCTGTCTGTCATATAAATAAATAAAACCTTTAAAAAAAAGAAATAAAGATTATTGAATTTAAAGACAGAGCAATAATAAATATCCAAACCAAAATATGGAGAAAAAAGAATAAAAAAAACCCACTAGTTAACTGTGGCCTAAATTCCAGAAGCATAATATTAGTGTAAATGGACTCTCTAAACTAGAGGAAGCAGTAATAAAATGAAAAAATTTAAATATTAGGGGGGTAAAGTCTCCCAAATTTGTTAAATGTTACAAACCCCCACAACCAACAGGTTCAATGAACACAAACTTGCTCAAAACAATAATAAAGAAAAAAGTCTTAAAATCAATCAGAAAAGACTATTTGTCAGGTATAGAGAAACTAAAGTAAGGGTAACATCAGATTTCTTATTGGAAGGCTAACAAAAACACAAGCAGACAGCATTCTAAAAGTCCTAAAATAAAAATTACTATATAGGAATATATCCTCTAATGAAAATATCTTTCAAGATTATAGCAAAATAAGCCATTTATTAGATATATAAAAGCTGAAATAATTCATTGTTAGCCTGAAATAAATATAAAGTCCTCCAGGCGCAAGATATCTGATTATCAGATAAAAAATATATTTTAAAAAAAGGACTAAAAATATCAGATACAAAAAATTTATTTAACTTAAATGTCTTTAAAATTAATTTTTATGCATACAGATAAGAAAGCAGGATTCAATGCTATGCTGCCTTTCAAGGCTATATAAGTGTATCTTCATAATATGTGTGTGTATGTGTGTGTACATACATATAGAATCTTAACTTTTATTTATACCAATCTACTATCTTAATATTAGTTATAAAAAATCTGTTATAATTATATTAACATCATAAAAAGTATAATGCAGAGCAAAGAATATTATCAAAGGTAAAGAAGTTTAATAATGATAAAAGAAACAACTCATAATGAAGACATAAAATCCTAGTCATTTATGTACCTAATAATAGAGTTTCCAAATATTTAAAGAAAAAATTAATAGAATTATAAGGAGAAATAGACAAATCCAAACTTCTATTCAGAGATATTTATACTCCTTTATCAAGAATCTATAGAACATGTAGATAAAAATTCCAAAAAACAAACAAAAATGGCTATTTGACACACGAAAAAGTGTTCATTATCATTAGCCATCAGAGAAATTCAAATCAAAACCACATTGAGATACCACCTTATACCAGTTAGAATGCCAAAATTTGACAAGGCAAGAAACAAGTGTTGGATAAGTTGTAGGGAAAGGGGAACCCTCTTACACTGTTGGTGGGAATGCAAATTCGTGCAGGCACTTTGGAAAACAGTGTGGAGGTTCCTCAAAAAATTAAAAATAGAGCTACCTTATGACCCAACAATTGCACTATTGGGTATTTACCCCAAAGATACAGATGTAGTGAAAAGAAGGGCCATACACACCCCAATGTTCTTAACAGCAATGTCCACTACAGCCAAACTGTGGAAAGAGTCAAGATGCCCTTCAACAGATGAATGGATAAAGAAGATGTGGTCTATATACAGAATGGAATATTACTCAGCCATCAGAAAGGATGAATACCCACCATTTACATCAACATGGATGGAACTGGGGGCATTATGCTAAGTGAAATAAGTCAGACAGAGAAAGACAATTATCATATGGTTTCACTCATATGTGGAATATAGGGAATAGCACAGAGAACCATAGGGCAAAGGAGGGGAAACTGAGTGGGAAGAAATCAGAGAGGGATAAAAATCATAAGAGACTTTCAATTCTGGAAAACAAACTGAGGGGTGCAGAGGGGAGGGGGAGAGAGAATGCGGTGACTGGGTGCTGGGTACAAAGGAGGACATGTGTTGTGATGAGCACTGGGTGTTATATGCAACTAATGAATCACTGAACACTACATCAGAAACTAATGAGGTACTATATGTTGGCTAACTGAATATAATAAAAGAAAGAAGGGAGGAAGAAAAGAAGGGAGGGAGGAAGGGAAGGAAGGAAGGAAGGAAGGAAGGAAGGAAGGAAGGAAGGAGATCTGATTCATCATAACAAACTAAAAAATATATATATTATCATATTAATAGATGGAGAAGAAGCATTTAACAAAATCCAACATTCATTCCAATAAAAAAAACTCAGCATCTAGGAATAGAAGAAAGCCTTCTCAATCTGGTAAACATCACACAGAATGGTGAAAGATTAAATACTTCTCCCCAAGACCAGGAATAAGACAGAAATGACTGCTCTCACCATTTCTGTTCAGTGTTGTACTGAATGTTCTGCGATTAGTCAAGGAAAGGGAATAAAAATCATTCTGAATTGAAAGGAAGTGAAATTATTTGTAGATAACATGACTCTCTATGTAGAAAATCTGATAAAATTTAACCAAAATAAACAAATAAAAGCTCCTAGAACTAGTAAGTGAATTTAACAAGGTTGCAGAATACAAGTGTAATATACAAAAGTTAATTGCATTTCTAAGTATTAAATAATCAGAAATTGAAATTAACAATATACAATATCATCCCCAAATATGACATACTTTGGAATAAATCTGATGAATATGCAAAACTTGTACACTAAAAACTATAAAACATTAATAAGAGAATTTAAAGAAGACCTAAATAGGTAGGCTATGTTCATGGCTCTGAAGACTCATATTGTTAAGATGTCAGTTCTGGGGGCACCTAGGTGGCTGTGCCGGTTAAGCATCTGCCTTCAGCTCAGGTCATGATCTCAGGGTCCTGGGATTCAGCTCTGAATCAGGCTCTCTGCTCAACGGGGAGTCTGCTTCTCCCTCTCCCCCTCCTCCCTGCTTGTTTACTCTCTCTTTCTCTCTCTCTCTCTCAAATAAATAAAATCTTTTAAAAAATAAGATGTCAATTCTTTCCAAATTGACGTCTATATTCAATGCAATCCAAATTAAAATCTCACTTAGATTTTTTTGGTAGAAATTAACAAACTAATTCTAAAATTTATATTGAAATTTTAAAAATCTAAATTAGCTAAAACAAATTTTAAAAGAAAAACAAAGAGAATTAACTTTTTCCTGATTTCAAGGCTATTATAAAACAGAAGTAATCAAGACAGTGTCTTGATTTACAAAGATAAATAGATCAATAGAAAGAAGAAAGACTCCAAAAATATATGAACATATCACAAATATTGACAACTGATTTTTGATCAAGGTGCCAAGGCCCTAAAGACAGTTCAGTGAAAAAATTGAATATTCTATGCAAAAAAGAGATACAACTTCAATCTATACCTCATACCATATATAAAAATTAACTTAAAATAAATCATAGATTTAAATATAAAATCTAAAAGTATTAAACTTCTGGAAGAAAAAGAGAAAATGAAAAGACAAGCTACAGACTAGGAAAAGATACTTTGTCCATTTTTAACATTGAGTTGAGTTAATTATTTCCTTATTGAGTTTCACGAATATTATAGATAAAAGTCTTGTACAGATTTATGTTTTGGAAATATTTTCATTCATTTTGTTGTCTTTTTATTCTTTAAACATAGTCTTTTTTTTCTCCCAACTTCTTACTGAAATTCCACTTAATTAACAACATTTAATATTATACATATAAAATTTAGTGGTTCATCATTTACATACATTACCTGGTGGATCATCACAAGTGCCCTCCTTAATATCCATCACCTGTTTAACCCATCTCCACCACCTCCAACCACCTCCCCTCCAGTAACCATCAGTTTAAACAGTCTTTTAAAGAACAGACATTTTTGGGGCGCCTGGGTGGCTCAGTGGGTTAAAGCCTCTGCCTTCGGCTCAGGTTATGATCTCAGGGTACTGGGATCAAGCCCCACATAGGGCTCTCTGCTCAGTGGGGAGCCTGCTTCCTCCTCTCTCTCCGCCTGCCTCTCTGCTTACTTGTGATCTATGTCTGTCAAATAAATAAATAAAATCTTTAAAAAAAATAAACAACAGACATTTTTAATTTTGATAAGGTCTATTTTACCAACTTGTTTATTTATGGGTCATGCTTTTGGTGTCATATTGAAGAAATCTTGCCTAACCCAAGGTTACAAATGTTCCCTCCTTGCTTTCTTCTAGAAGTTTTATAATTTTACGTTTTATATTCAAGACTATAATCCACTTTGAGTTATTATAGGGTACAAAGTATAAAATAAAGTTAAAACAATTTTTTAAAGTTTAAAAATATTTATAAATCAATAAGGATTTATATCCAGAACACATAAAAAAAATTTAAAACTCAGTAATAAGAAAATGCACAAGTCGTGAAATAAGCAAAAGCGATGAATAGATTTTTCATCAAAGAAGATAATATAGACCATAAATGAGCATATGACAAGATGCTCAATATTACTAGTTATTAATAAAATGCAAATTAAAACCACAATGAAATACCACTACTCATCTACTGGCATGTCTAAAATCAAGAAGACCGGTCAAACCAAGTATTGGCAAGGATGTGGTGGAAATAAAACTCTCATGGTCTGCCTCTCATAGGTCAAATTTTTAAATCGTACAGTTATTTTGGAAATGAGTTGGGTAGTTTCCTGGAAAAGTTAAGCACATACTTACTACATGATCCATCCTTCCTCTCTTAGATACTTACCTAAAAGAATCGAAAACATATGTCTACACAAAGCTACCATTAATGTTCATAGCAGCTTTTATTAATAGTTAAAAACTGTCTATCCATAGAGCTAAATGGACAAAAACATTGTTTATTCATATGTATTAGTTTAATAGGGCTGCCATACAAAATGGGTGGCTTAAACAACAGATATTTATCATTTCATAATTCTGGAGGCTAGAAATCCAAAATGTTGGTTGCTTCTGAAAGCTATGAAAGAGATCTGTTCTGGGGCCCTTTCCTAGCCTCTTGGCAGCCTCAGGAATTTCTTGGCTTGTAATTGATGTTCACCCTGTGTCTTTATATTATCTTACCTCTGTGCATTTCTCTGTGTCCAAAGTTCCCCATTTTATAAGGGCACTAGTCATATTGGATTAGGGTCTACCCTAATAACTTCATTTTAACTAGCTTACCTCTGTGCAGACCCTATTTCCAAATAAGGTCACATTCTAAAGTACTAGAGGTCAGGACTTCAAATTTTTTTGGGGGGGAGGACATAATTCAACCTATAACACTATACAGTGGGTTACTATTCTGCAATAAAAAGCAAAAGCATAAATGATTTTGAAACATTTATAAGTGGAAAAAAAAACAGACCAAAAAAATAGTATATACTGTATGATTCCATTATCTAAAATTCTAGAAAATGTAAAATAATCTATAAACTGCTTTCTTTGTAGAAGGCAGATCAGTGATTGCCTAAAGCAATGGATACATGGAAATTTTGTTGGTGATGAATGTTTGCTATTTTTATTGTGATAATTATGGTCATGCAGACAAAATGATTCAGAGACAAGACAAATTCTGTCAGTGGAATGAAACCACACAGAGAAATAATCCAGTTATTAGCAATGTTGGGTATCATTATCCAGGCAGGACAAAGGAACCAGTAGTTCTCTCCTCTGGCTTCACCTTCATGTCAGTTATGTACAGGCATACCTCAAAAATACTGCGAATTTGGTTCCAGATCACTGCAATAAAGTGACTATGGCAAGTCAAAAGATTTTTCTGTTTCCCAGTGCATGTAAAAATTGGGTTTATACTGTACTATAGTCTATTAAGTGTACAAAAGCATTATGTATAAAAAATGTACATACCTTGGGGCGCCTGGGTGGCTCAGTGGGTTGAGCCGCTGCCTTCGGCTCAGGTCGCGATCTCAGGGTCCGGGGATCGAGTCCCGCATCGGGCTCTCTGCTGGGCAGGGGGTCTGCTTCCCTCTCTCTCTCTCTGCCTGCCTCTCTGCCTACTTGTGATCTCTCTCTCTCTCTGCCTACCTCTCTGTCTACTGTGATCTCTCTCTGTCAAATAAATAAATAAAATCTTTAAAAAAATGTACATACTTTAATACAAAAATAATTTATTGCTGAAAATGCTAATCATTGTCTGAGCTTTCAACGAATTGTAATCTTTTTGCTCGTGGGGAGCCTTGTCTCGATGTTGATGGTGACTGCATATGTCTCTGAGGCAGTGTAAATGGACATAATATCAGTTTTGCCAATTATTGGATCCTTAGCCAAGATATTTTATTTTTCTGTGTTTTAGGTTTCTCAACTAAAAGACAGAGATTATTGTATCTATTGCAATTCAACTAGAATTGATAATATCTACAGTTATTCCATGTTAGTACACTTTAAGATTTGTTTATTTAATAAACTGTGGCATAATATTACGTGCCAACCATTTTTCTTTTTTTTTATTTTTTTATTAATTTCATTTATTTTCAGCGTAACAGAATTCATAGTTTTACAACACACCCAGTGCTCCATGCAATGCGTGCCAACCATTTTTCTAAGCAGTGCTCAAATATTAATTCATTTAATTCTAATAATAATCATATGAAATAGGTTTTATTTTCCTCATTTTTACAGCTTGAATAACTTACCCAATGTCACAAAGCCATAATATGACAGAGTTGGGATTTGAGCCAAAGAACACAGTCTGGCTACAATCTGTGTTCTTAACCACTCATTGCTGCCTTACTTTGAATTAAATGTAAATTTTAACAGGAAAAAAAATCCACGTCACTCACTAAAAATGACAGCCATCATGTTGAAGCAACAGTTTTTATTATCCAATGTTGTATGATACTTCTGTTTAGTTATTTGTTACTGTCTGCCAAAGCTTCTAGCACTCAGTAGGCACACAAAAATATCTAATAGCTGACTTGTCATGTTGTCAATTCTCAATTAGCCAAAGTGACAAAACATAGAAATCAAATGAGTAATAGCAAATAATTTATATTTGGCCTGTGCATATCTAATATGCTAGAGCAAGATGAAGAAGTTTCTTGTCTGTAATTCCCCTTCCTAAGTGTACTTCCCTAGCACATTTACTTAATTGTCTCTCAGACATTCTGCAAGATGTCACTAATTTTTCTCTCATTAAAAATATCATTTTCTATATTTCTGAAATTGTTTTACTCTCCTAGCCTCTACAAGTCTGCAACTAATCCCTTAATTAGCTTAGGGATAGCAAGTGGGTTTCATCTGGAGTGTCAACTCTGGATAGTTGTGACTCCCTTGGGACAATGGATGGAAGAGTTCTGAGGCTGAGTCTTGGCATAATCACATATGAAGCTGAATCTACAGGGGACTAAGGAAGTCATGCACACAGGGTCACACTTACTTCCATCCCTGTGGCCCATCTCCTTATTCAGTACCACATGTCCAGCCATCAGAGTACAATAATGTATGTTAACTGGAATTTAAATAAAATCTTAAAAAAATAATGGTGAGAGATTCAAACAACACTTTTAGAGAATCCTCAAAGAGTAAGAAAGATATCATCACTTTATTAAATTGAAGTCCAGTAAAGATAGAACCAGGAATGCTGATTTCTGCTTGTCACTCTTAAAAGTCAGCTGGGATTCTACTCCTATTTCCTCAGCTTCAAATGATGGCCTCTCAAATAAGTGACTCATGAATCAGCGTCCTTAGAGATCCCTAACCTCATAGTTGAGAAGATGGTGATGATACAAGTCAAATCAAGGGTGGTAACAGAACCAGAACCTAGTGCTCTGGCAACTGAAAGTAAGGATCCTCATCTTCCATGAGCATTGCTTTATCTATCTATGAAATGTCACCTCTTTCTCAAGGATGAGTCGTTGGAAATAATATATTTTATAGGATAAAGATAGAGACTATCTTAAAATCATTAGAATTCACTTTCCTAATATAAATTTAGACAAAATCAATTTTAATGAAATACCTGACAATATGAAATAATTAATTTTGAAATACTCTCTGAAGGAGAAAGTTAACTCAATTTTCCTTCATCATCAAGAGGCCCACTTTCTAAGAATCTAAGAAGATGATCTCTGTATGAAGAAAAGGAAATATCCAAGAGCTTGGTGGAAGACTGAAGAAAGAGAAATTGGGCCAGCTCTTTGCTGTATACAGAAGAGGCTCTCAGCCAAAGAGGCAGTGATTACCTCAGAACATGGCACTGTCCTCAGACCATGTTAACTCTTTCTCTTACTTCTTTCCTACCATACAGAGGCACAGGAGAGCATGTTCATTTTTTCTACCTCAGAGACCTCTGGAAGCCTGGAATGCTCTAGTGGTGCTTGGATTTCTTCTCCCATCATTGTGGCAAGTCTCTTCAGAGCAAAGATTTCAGGCACATCTAGCTGGTGGATCAGCCTGAGACACACATGAAAACCTATGGCAGAAAATATATTACCACATTGTGGAAAAACATTTCTGCCATTTTAATTTTAGAACATTAGAAATAGACTTTTAAAATGGAAAGTAGTCCCGTGGCTTTAAAATTCTAGCTACTAGTTTTTCTAAAAACTGTATAAATGAAACTGAATCCTTTATCCCTCCCCCAAAAGAAAAAAAAAGTGGATAGAACTGTGTCACTTCACAAGGTGACTTTTTTTTCCAAGTCTTTTTGACTCTCAACTTTAAAAAGGATGACATTCAATAAGAGCTAAAAGCCTCACATTATTCATTCCTCTTTGAACTTCTCTTGAATGTGGTCTATGATCATGTTGTTTTTGGATATAGTCCCTTTATAGCAGCTGCCCAATGATCCATTAAAATGACAAGTGAAGGGCCACATGGTGGGCTGAGTGCACTTAGTGCAACTCTGACAGGAGAGATGACAAAACGGTTTCTTCTGGTCATTTGCAGAGATGCCTCTACACCTGGGAGCAGACAGAGAACATTTAAGTTAAAGCATAGAATGATCTTTGAAACTCCAGAGACTGGAAATAGAATTGAGGAACTGTGGTGCCAAATGAATCAAAGTGATTTTAAATTGGTATTAGAAACCAAAGAATGCAAAGCTATACAGAATTTTCTACAATCATGTTCCAATTATTACCTCTTATCAGTGGGTTAGACAACCATCTTTATGAAGTTTGATGGGCATCATTGAGTAGATGACACCATCCATGGTTATCTCTTTAATTACAATTAAACTTAGATTATTTATACTAATGTAGGATCTGGATGGATGACAGAGAACTATAGATGACAGATAACCTCCTGGGATTCTTTTTAGCCAAAAACCATTAATACCCATGAGCTAACTACTGCAGGGATCAAATTCTACAGTGCAAGCTTTGAGAAACACAAATGTGAAAACTTTGCTTTTTTGATATAGGACTTTTAAGGGACTCCATTTCTGCTTAATGTGAGCAACAATGAGCTGGATTAAGAAATAAGTGCTACAAATAAGTGAAACCATATAATTAACTTATTTGTGGAGCATAACAAATAACACGGAGGACATGGGGAGATGGAGAGGAGAAGGGAGTTGAGGGAAATTGGAAGGGGAGGTGAACCATGAGAGACTATGGACTCTGAAAAACAACCTGAGGGGTTTTGAAGGGGCGGGGGGCGGGAGGTTAGGGGAGCCAGGTGGTGGGTATTATGGAGGGCACGCATTGCATGGAGCACTTGGTGTGGTGCAAAAACAATGAATAATGTTACACTGAAAAGAAATAAAAATAAATTAATTAATTAAAAAAAATAAAAAGAAAGAAGTGCTACATGATTTCTGTTTGATTAAAAAAATTTAATGGAAGTCATAAACAGGTGGCCCATGTATTTTCTTTTTAACTTTCTATTTTGAAATAATTTTAGATTTACAAAAAGTTCCAAAAGGGAATGGACAGAACCCCATGAACCCTTTACCCATCTTTCCCCAATGATGACACCTTTTATAACTATAGTACAATATCAAAATCAGTAACACGATTTTGACATGTTACTATTAACTAGATTAATAGTTAATAGTATTGACACTGACGTGTTACTATTAACTAGATTATAGAAGTTATTCAATTTTCAAGTTTTTACACAAACTCATTGTTCTGCCAAACTTTGAAGAAACAGATTATTCCATATGTATATATATACACATACACACACACACAGGAAGTGTACCTATGAAATGTCAATATTTTGTTAGTTGAAAATTGACTAGGAGTTGTAAACTTGATGTAAATATGATTCCATTTATGTTACTGAGAATTCGCAAAAATACTTTCTCTTTGTTTTCCTACTGAATTTATTTTTATTGTTTTTATATTTCCACAGAAGTAAACAATATGGTATTTGAAAAAATGTAAGTAGTTTTTTTATATGAATTTAAATGAACATTTTATAGCTAAGACAAAACTGTTTCGGGTTTTCTGTGTAGACAATCTGATGTGAATAATGGCAATTTTATTTCCTCTTTTCTAATTCTTATATTATCCTTTTCCTTAATGTACTATTTTATCCAGAACTACCAGAATAATGTAGAAAAGACATGGTATTAATGGGTTCCTGGGCCCATTAATGGGTAATGGGTTCTTGGTTTTCAAATGGGATGATTCTAATGCTTCACCCTTATGATGTTTGGTATAGGCTTTGAATATACAACGTTAGTCACATTAAAGGAATTCACTTCTATTTCTTACCATGTCTTTACCAAGAGCTTTTTTTAAAAAAAATCATGAATGAGTACAGAATTTTCCCAAATTATCTTTGTGCCCCTATTGCAGTGTTTGTACTCTTTTCTTTGATATTAATATGATTAACTACATTTAGATATTTTCTAATGGTAGTCACTTCTTCATCTCTAGGATAAGCCCAACTTGGAGTATCGTTTCTGTTCTTTACATTACTGAATTTTTTATGTAGATAAATGAGCGATATTGTGTTATAATTTTCTTTTATTATATAGTCCTTGTCTGATTTTGGTGTCACAGTTGTACTGACCTCAAAAATGAATTGGGAAATACCCTCTTCTTCAATTCTCTAGGAAAATTTATGCTGTATGAAATTTCTGTACTTACTGATAATAAAATTCCAGGGTTTGGAGGAAAATAAGTTTTAATCAACACATACGTATCACTAACATTAATAATATTTTATACTGGCATATTAAATATTATATGCAATTTTATAAATTTGGTCATTTTGTATGACATAAATTGTTCCAGTCTTCCAATTTACTAGTTCTTGATTAGGGAAAGATTTGTTTTTTAAAACTCCAATTGATGAATGTAGTGGTAGTCCATGGAGAAAATTTCATTGAGTATGGCTAATACAATGTGATGATATCAGGAGTTGTTTTGCCTGAGCCTAGGAAACCACAACACAGTCACCAGATTTACAAGCTTCTGTTGCTAGTATTTGGTGGATCATGTATTCTAATCTTGACAAACTGACATCAGAAAACTTAAAATCTTGAATTCTGTACTGAAAAAGTGTAAAATCTGTAAAATCTGTTTAAAAAAAGTGTTAAATCTGTAAAATGCCTGATTTTCTTGGAGTAAGTATAAAGTAAGCAATGAAAGTTGGCTGTCCATCAGTTGTTGCTGTCAAATTCTGGTCTCTCCTAATCAAATATATTAATTATAGTTTATATGTCTTGGGAAACAGTCCTTACTCTTCTGGAGGAATATCAGAGAAATAAGTACTTTTCGAAACTCATATTTTAAAAAATATGCTTGACTCCTTCTACACTGAAAAAATTAATAATGAATAAAATGGGGCTCCTGGGTGGCTCAGTGGGTTAAGCTGCTGCCTTTGGCTCAGGTCATGATCTCGGGGTCCTGGGATCAAGTCCCGCATCGGGCTCTCTGCTCAGCAGGGAGCCTGCTTCCCTCTCTCTCTCTCTCTCTCTGCCTGCCTCTCAGACTACTGTGATCTCTCTCTGTCAAATAAATAAATAAAATCTTAAAAAAAATAATGAATAAAATGCACACACACCCAAAGATAGTAGCCGTAAATGGCACCATTATAACCACTCCCTTGCATACACTCTCAACCCTCCAACTTCTGCCTGGCCTCACCATACTCATTTGGCAAAATCACAATCCTAGTTAAAACCATCTGTCTGCATATTTCATACCTGTATCTGTACAGCTAATATGGTTGGAAGAAAACACATAATCACACTGATTGATCCTACATCAAATTTATAATTTTAAGTCAAGTGGACCCTTATTTTATGATTCCCAACAATCATGCTATAGTTCCCTATTTCATTCACTCTCCTATTCTTCTAGAGAAGTATAATCAATTCTTATTGTTTGCTGCAGTTACATCCTTTGAAGTAGCCAGCAACAGTGAGCTAATGCATACCGAATCAGTGCTCCTAGGAGAAATACAGAGTAAGGTTGCTAAAACTTCCGGCCACATTTTCATCAGCTGATCCTGTATCACCTTGTTTTTTGTATGTTTTCATTTTAAAACATCTTATTTAATAGATATTATTGATTTACACTGAACTTACAAGACAATAGCATTGTAACTCATGCCTAAATAAAGCTGATCTAATACACATATTTGCTCCATAGGACACACACGGCCTCCTTGCTCTTTGGAACACTAGACAGCACTTCAGCACTATGCCTGGAAGGGGCACTGTAAACAGCAAAATCACCAATTAAAAAGCACAAAATGCTAAAATAGACCATGAAGAAGACACTTTCTTATACTATGAGAGCTGAAACAAGAAGGCAGTGTAACCCCGTTAAGTCTCAGCTGGGAACATACACATTGGATGACTACAATATTTCACAAATCAGAGTGTGCATGTATCTGCAAATGAAAACACAGAGAGTACGGACGTGGCGGGGTGGCAAGTTAATTTTAACAAATGGGTTAAGTTTGGGTTAAGATTGCAAGTATGAAGTCCACAAATAATGAGAATCAACTCTAATATTTCACTGTCTTCTCCTCTCAAACCTTCATCTTCTCCTCCACCCTCCGTCTAGCTCATGACCTTGTTTTTTACTTCTCCAAGATGTTTGAAACAACCAGAACTTCTATTCCCACCACCACACACTCAAATTTCTAACATCTTCTCCCTCATATTATAACTTCCTGTTTTCTCCTTGTTCCTATTAAAAATCACTCCCTATCTCAGCTAGGCACTAAGATCTCATACCCTCTCACCTCCTCAAGGACATTGTTCTGGCTATTCTGCCCTTACTACCAAAAGCAGTAGTTTTTCTCTCTCTTAGGTCATATCTGTCAGTGCAAAAATTTTGTTCTCTCTTCTTTCTTGATAATTGTTCTGGAAGCTATTTTGCAGAATTACAAGAGCTTTTTAAAATAGTCATACAGTTTGACAAAGATTCCTGTCTCTCTTTAATACTAATGAAATGATCAGAAATGAGTAGTTTCTATGAGGCTATTAATTGCAGCAATATTCATAAAAGCAAATAATTAAATTTGGGACAACATGGGTGGATCTAAAGGGTATTATGCCAAGTGAAAAGAGTCAGACAGACAAAAACCAATACCATATGATTTCACTTATGTGCAAAAATCTAAAAAATAAAAATAAAGCAGAGAGACACATAAACACGGAGAAGAAACTGGTAGTTGCATGAGGGGAGGATTGAAAAAATGAGTGAAGGGGAGTGGGAGACACAGGCTTGCAGTTATGGAACAAATAAGTCACAGGAACAAAAGGTGCTGTGTGAGGATTTTAGTCAATGGTATTATAATAGTGTTGTACGGTGACAAATGATAGCTACACTTGTGGTGAGCACACCATAACATGCAAACTTGTGGAACCACTATGTTGTACCTGAAATATAACATTGTGTGTCAATTATACTTAGAAAGAAAAAAAAACAGAGAATTGAAGGCAATCTAAATAAATAGTAGAGGGCTGGTTAAGTACGTACAGTAAAATACTACATAGACATTATAAGCTACAGATTGGTATTAAGTAACATGGGGTATTCTTTCCTACAAATTAAGTTAAAAGCACAAATTGAACAAATTATAAAATATTATCCTACTTTTGCAAAAAGAAAAAATAAATTCATTTTGCCTATGTTGGTTTGTACTCTGAAAAATAATTGGAAAGATATACGCCAACATTTTATTCCTGGTTTGCCTACATCCAAACCCAGGGTCTTAGCCACTCCACTAAACTGTCAGGTGTGCCTTTTCTCAACTAGACTGCAATGGAAGCCCATGAAAGTTTCTGTAATCTTGGCCCAGAAAGCCACACTAAAACTATACATATTTTGCTAACTTATTCCTGGAATGGAAAAAAAAAAGTTGGAGTTGTAGTGTCTTTTTTGTCTTATATAGGTACACACAATTTAATTATAAAACTGGGACTGTGACTAAGGGGCTTCTTAACAAAATGTCTGCCAAAGGGGTAAGCTGGGATCACCCTCCCTTAGTCAAAGGCAAAAACCAAGAAATCCAATACCCCTGGTAGAATAAGAACAAACAGCTCTTACAATAGCAAAACCAACCAATACATTCTCAAAACTGTGTTTAAAGAAAGAAAAAACAAAACAAAACTCGATGTCCAAGGGCAAGCAGAATCTTTTCTAGGGGAGGTAGGAGGTATGTGTGTGGTGGTCTGGCTAGTTCAAAGCCAGACTTCCATCTTGACAAGATTCTCACAAATTGTCACCATGGCTACTCCTCAGCTAATTCTCACCAGATGTTTTGAGAGATTGAGAGCATTTCCCAAAACTAGCCCAGTTCCCCAAAACAATTAAGACCTATAATCAGATTCTAAAACTTGCCTTCATACGCTATTAAACAACAGTGCATTACTTAAGGAGAAAATAAGAATAAGCAAGAGAATTTAAATTTACACTATTTCGGTCATGAAAGGGCTTAAGTAAATTTTTTGTTGTTGTTTTCACAACAATCCTATGGAACAGGAAGAGATGGTACAGTTACTCTGTTTAATAGGTGAAGAAAGTGGTATTAAGCGTTTTGCTCAGTCACATGTCGGGTAAGATGTGGGGCCAAGAGCCCATCTGCTGCTCCTGGTTCACTGCTCTTGGCTTCATACGTTGCTGGTCAATGTATGAAGCGGTATGAGACCGCTTCTCAGTCTTGGTGTATCTGTACCCCAAAGCAATCACACATCTTCATCCCTGCCTCCTTTCTGTGCACCTCAAATCCTCACCACTATGCTTTTCCAGTGTTCTAGCAACCTTTTTCCACTATTTACCCTACAAGCTCCCACATCAGTCAAGTTCAAGGACTAGATTCCGCCTTTATAAAAAAACACGTATTTAGGTTACATCAGTGTTTGCTTAATAATTATTCTTTAAATGATAATTTTATGTATCCTTCTGCTTTATATTTCAAAAAAAAGTAAAAATAACCAGTTCTATGATGAAGAAAATGGCTAACTTTTAGGATTTTTAATTATTATTCTTGCCCATATTTCTCTGTTAGCAGGTAATAACAGAACTTTGACCTTTTCATAACCCCAATTTTTGCCTAGTTTCCTGATGCTTGTGTCAGTACTCCACACCATGCAGAAATCAGCCTAATTAGCACAAGAGTGCTGCCCGGTGGGCTCCTAAACTCTGGGGGCCTAGCCTTCAGGTCTACCCAGTCCATGTATGGGCATTGAGAAATACCTAGAACCCTTTAAGTTAGGATTTTATATGAAAATAGCAAAACAATGTACTGAATATGACTGGAACGCATACTTCAAAATGAAAACTATATAGTTTTTTATATGCATGTAAAATGGTGTTTTTATTCAGATCGAACCTGAGGAACATTAGAACTCTTGACCTCTGACCCAGAGGTCAGCTGTGATGCTCCAGGCAAACCGCTTCTTAACTGTCATAGAACATTGGGAAAGTTCTTAACTGTCACAGACAGCAATGTCCAGACATCTCTCTTGATGCACTTGATGGAGCAGGAGCCTTGTAGGAACATTTGGAACTAATGTATATTTAGGTGTTTCTGCTGGACTGAGTGTCCCCAGAGGAAACCAGACAGAAGGGAAGAAGTAGAGTCCTGAGAGAAGAATCCCTGTGAATAAAGAAGATTAGCCAATTGGATCTGACAGGGCATGGTGAAGCAGATGTGCCAGACAGGAGAGACATCGTACATGTCCCTGAGCCAGCTTTTCTGCCCACCTAACCCACAATTGCTCACCTTCCCCAGGGGAAGAGTATGCTCCAGAAAGGAGTCTCCAAAGGCACAAAACCTTCTAACACTGAAGGAGTAGAGATACAGAGGAGATGGGCAGCCATGTGGGGAGCGGTCTGCGTGGGAGGAGACCAGAGCACGGAGATGAGACCAGAGCAATTGTAAAGCATGTGGGCTTTGTTTTTAAAATGTGAGTTGCTGTGTCTCCTTCAAGGTGCTTCAAGAAGAAAAGTAAATTTAACCTTCCTAGAAGTAGGGATATTCAGATTAACAATGAAGACAGACTTAGAAATCCCGAGAAATGTTTTGGAAGAGATATCTTGAAGGGGGGAGAAATAGGATTTTTGCTGGGAAGAGACATGGGAATCCAGGCAGGGAGAATGGCAGGAGCACTACAAATGAGGAGTGTATGTACTCAGTGGCAGATGAAACTGGCCATAAACTCAATGAGTATACAATGGGGGATATGAATCTGGTTCTTTTCCACTAAAGGGATCAATGATAAACCTTAACACCGGGGTGGATTAGGGAACCATCCTGGCCCAGCCTGGGTCCTCTCCCTCATGTCCCAGGTGTCCCATGCTCCACAGAACATATCTTCACTGAGTATCCCCTTCTTGCTTGGGTGACTTTATTCCTGAGACCAGGACTTTTTGCTTAGGAAGTTGCTCACAGAATAGCCTTCAATTACACTGTCCTTGCCATTTATTTTATGGCAGGCTCTGCTTCCCTGAACCATGTGAGTTTTGCTATGGCATTCTCTAGCCCAAGTCTGCTGTGCCTGTTTCTGTGTTCTCTTTGGCAATTGCATTCTCTCTTTGGGACTCAGCTTCTTCCTACATGCTATGGTAATCAGGCATCTGAAATCCAGCTCAGCAGCTGAATAATAGCTCAAAAGTATCCCCATTAGACCAAAAAAAAAATGTGGATAAGTTACAATTTTAACATAAAAGGTCAGTTCCTGCTTGAAATTAGAGGTGAAAAGTATTCCCCACTAGTCCTAAACATGGATAAAAATCTATTGCTTGTGCGGTAGGCAGTAAGCTTCTCTCTCTAGCCTCCTATCCCATCCTCTTCAGTACCTGATGGCAAGTATATTTTGCCAATTTTGTGCCAGTTATTAATGTAAACCTCCATAAAGCAGGTTCTCAGACTTTGGTGCCCACCTCTGGTCATTTTGCTTCTTTGTTTCTTAGCTTGCCACCCAGTACCCTGATACCTAACGTATAGGTAACCAGGTTACTTTCCTGATCTATACTCTTGCTGCCCCCTCACTGTTGTCTCCTCCAGAGGGCCAGTAGGACCCAGGTAGCTAGAGTCTGGCTTCACAGGAAGAAGGGTCTGGAAAGTGTAGTCAAGATGGTGAACTATAGTAGAAGTCAGCTGAACTTAAGGGAAAAGTAGACACCATACATCTATTACTATAGCGATATCTGGAGTTTGGAAATCCAGGTTTCTGGAGCTATTGGGCCCCCCCGAGGTAGAATTTAACACCTTTGGCAAAGGTCCCATGATAAAAACACACAGCTTCTATTTACTCCGCTGGTTTGGTTGGGTGAATTTGGGGAATTCTCTGACTTTGTAACGTTGGTTCTTTATCCAGATTTCAGGGAGGATGGGGAAAAGCTAGGGAGGGCAATTACCAGGAACCCTGTGGATTTGCAGATCCAGAAGTGAAGGCAAGAGAGACTGAGATCAGTAGGAGATGCTGAGATGGCTCAGGCTGAGGCCATTAGCTCTGCTCTGTTTTTAATACCTGCCCCAGCTATGTGGTCTGGGAACCCCCTTGATGCAGATGTTTTTCTGTGTTTCCTGACTTCTGTAGCTCATTACACTGCCTGCTTCAAAGACTCTCAGGACCCATAAAAGAATCCTGAGATTTCTCTACTTTCTCCGTATGTTTCCTTGATCCTCATAGCCCCTAGCCTGTTGAACAGCATTGAGTAGAGACTTCCCAGCTGTAAAAGACGTTAAGGTCTGATGCGAGAGCAGCCTCATTTTGTCTTTTCCTCTGTTTTGATTATTGTTATTTTTAATTTTAAAAGCTTTTAAATTTTAAAAATGTATATTTTATGAGGTGAATAGCACTATCCCACTTAAACCTTTAAGATTTTGCCTCATTGTCAAGTCAAATCAAACTCCTTGGAATGAAATTCATAATTTTTCACAGTCTGGCCCAAACTTTCCTTTCCAATGTAATCTCCTGTCCCTTTCTCCCACCCTAATTGCTCTGGCTCCTTCAGAGAGCCTAGAACATGCTAAATAAATAGTTGTATGCTTCTCTAATTCTGCTTGTTGCTGGTCCGTCCATCTCTATCTCTTGAGCATGCCTCTACCATGTTCTCTTCAACATTACCTTACTACCGCCTACCTCTTTCCTCCTTGAAAGACACCTGTCCTCCCTGCTCCCTCCCAAAAGCTACTTCATTTATTCTCTTATTATTTAACTTGTATTTGTGCCTCATCTTCCCAACTGTCCGAAGTTTTAGGGCAATATAGATGGCCCTTGCATTTCTTGTATACTTCCCACGTTGCCTGACATATAGTATACACATACAGCTCTTCAATAAATGTTGAACTAAAATATATAGGAAATAAAGCATACCAACCAAAACCCGTTGAAGATGGTCCAACCTTAAGCTTTCCTTCTAAACCTGCCACTTTTGTCTCTTGGCTGAGCACTTTTCTATGCTTGCATGTACTCACTGCCTTTAGGGTTTAAGTCCGTTGATCAATATTGGTGAAACTAGTGCATGTCCAACTCATAGGCAGAAGCCAGGTTTCCAGGCATAAGCCACGGAGAGAAGAAATCTTCCCAACACTGCTTTTAGGATGTCTGGATCTGTCACATTGTGGTTAGACTAAAATGTCATGAAAGGAAAAAACAGAGTGCCCTGAAACTATGTCTACAGAGGAAGAGGTCAAGAGTTAGAATCTATCTACTTAATCATATTTTAGAGAGAGAAGCTGTATTAGTCAAAGTTTCAAATGGAGTTTTTAAGAAAACTGACAAAATAGATAACTCAATAAAGCTTTTATTTTATTTTTTCCTGAATGTCTTCTAAGTAACAAATTATGTCTTAGAAGTCTTGGTTTATCCAGCTTCTCAAAAGAAATCCAACTGAGTTTACTCTCCAGTAATTTCCCTCAGGAATAAGAAATGAGAAAGATTTATATGGGTTATTGAAGAATTGAAAGCAGAATGGTTTTTAAATATTGAGGAAGCTATTCATAGCACTTTAGATCTTCTTACCAACTATTTCCAGAACATATATTACAAATATTTACATAACATAGGTAGTGGTATATGCCAGAACATAAATACACAGTATATGCTCTCAAATTGAAAAAAAAATAAGACTTGAAATGAATGTTACACTTTCTTGACTGAAGAAAACCTTCAAGCCCAAACCACAACATTCTACAAAATCATCAGCTCATCAGCACTATCCTGGGGTGACCTTTACTCATATTCTTTCCTGGCATTCTTCAAACTTTAAAGATAGGATTTAAAAAAAAAAAAAACTGCCCTAGATAGGATAAGTTCATCCTGCTGGGAAATACAAAACTTTTCCAAAACAAAAAGCCATGAATTCAACCTTCATCAAGATCTGGGGATTATGAGGATTCCTGGCTCTTGGGCTATCACTTATTTCCCAGAAAAAAAAAAAATCAGTTTTCACTATCATTAACATAATTAAAACCATTTTGATTCAAAATCACTTTGAGAGGTAGTCATGCACATAATATTCACATCCTAAATCTCTTCTGTTCTGGACAGACACTGGACAGCATTGCAGATGTAGTCCCTAAAGGGAGGGGTTTTAATCCTGAAGTCAAGTTCCACTAGATAAAATTTAAATTGCAAGATAATTTCCAAATCTATGATTTCTATCTGATTTTTCATCTTATGAGCGTATGATTTTCAAAAATGGAGACATAGAGGGATAGCATGCACTTTATTTTTACATGTAAAACTATCCTCCCTGCCCTCTCTAATAACTCCATTCCTCTTGCCTTCTAATCAGTTCTCCACCTATAGTCCAAAGTATCACAAGATGCAAACATGATCATGCCACTTTCCTATTTAAAATCCCTCAAAAGTCCTCCATTGCTCTTAGGATGAAGTCCAAATTCCTTATCTTGGCTTACAGACCCTGCTGGGTCAGCCCTGGCCTATCCAACTCTCTCTCTTTCCATCTCTCACCCCTGCTATCACCACACATCTTTGCTTCCCAAGTATATAGAAAATCCCTTAATTCTCTGTGCTCTGTTGCCTCCATGTCTTCAGCATTTTGTTCCCTCGTATGCCTGCTCCTGCCCTCCACACTCCTTTAATTTAGACTTGACTTTACATGCACATGTTTTCACAAACACATGTAAGAACAAATGCCCTGGTGGTGTGAAGAGTAAAATTTAATTCTTAAATGTTATGTATGACAAATTCTATAGTGATTTTATAGGCCAGCATATAACTTATCATTTTAAATACAGTCCTATTTTTTCTCTTAATTACCTCTCCCACCCCACCAAGTCAGTTTAAATGTTATTATGACGTATTATGGAGTAAGTTCTGTTTCAAATTAAAAGCAACTCTAATATGTGGAGGGTTCCTGCCATCTCTCTTGATGCCTGTAGTTGTACTCTATAAAGAAATTCGATATAATCACTCTGGCTGTCTATTGTTTGATTTGGGTTGGTCTTGACTACGTAAAAGAGTATACAGTAACAATAAGAAATTTAATTCACCAAAGAGGTATTTAATTTTCTCATTTGCTAAATTAGAAGTATGATAGATAATCTAGGGGAGTGATGAAATACAGTTCACCTGCCCGATTTTTACTAGATTTCACAGTTCTTAGAGATCCTTAGAAAAAGTATCATAGTACTTTGTCGTTCCATAGGAAAATAATGCATTTGGAAACATTACCTCTCTCTACCTATAAGCTGTTACTTTCTTCTATTGAAGTGAAGTTCAGGATCATATAAAGTAAGCATTCTCCATTTTTGCTCATTGTTGGTTACCGTCAAAATATCTGGTTAATGACCTGAATTCTTCAATTTTAAGTTGTTTTAATGCCAAGAAACCATAACTTTATATAACTTAACTTTAATCCAGGAAGCTTTTCCTAAGGCTTGCTATATTTCAAGGCTTTGCTCCTTGAAAAAGCCCTTATTTTACACCAGCTTACGTGAGTGAATGTGTCCGGTATAAAGAAGAGCGAATGTTCAGACGATGACATTGACTCTAGGACCTCCCTGAGTGATGAGGCTCTCTACAGGGTAGGGGATAGGCTTTCCCCAAGCCTCTTGATGCTTTGTGTAATGCTGGCACCGTTTCCTGCTGCTTGCCCTTCAGAGGTTACAAGCTTGTACCCAGATAGGTGACATCATTTATCATACCGTGGTATTACAGAATACTACTAGGATGAGTCTGGAAAATGAGGGATTTGTGATATTAAATTCTTGAATAATTCCCTAAATCAAGATTTGTATAGCCAGGATCTTTATCCAGTCAGAGTTTACCCAGGATCCCCATTTCCTGCAGCCCAAAAGCTCCTATAATGAGTTCAGCAAGTCTTCATATAAGTGAATGCTGGAGCTGTGTATGGGGCTGGGGCTGGGGTGCCCTTGATGGGTCATCCACTGCCCCTGTCCCCTACGCCCCAAGGAAATCTTATATGCAAGTGGCAGGGAATGAGCCTGTGCCTTTCACCCTGCTCTGGTGTTCAAAGAGGCACTTAACAGTGAGTCAGAGAATAAAGTGCGAAGCTCTTCAAAATGGACAAGTTTATCCTAGTCAAACCCATCTTTTTTAGTGCTTGAGAATGAAGTCAAAAACAAGATTAAACCAAACCCCAGAATTAATACGTTTAAGAACAAGAACAAAATTAGTACAGTTAAAGAACAAATGAGAGTGTTAAGATTTGGTAGAAAATAAAACCCTTCCTGCCCATAATATCGAAAACGTAGGCAATCTTCCAAGAAACAAGTCCCCAGGGCCTCTCTAGGAGTATGGTGCTGGGGACCCACAGAAGAGTCCGGAGACATGAAAAAGAAAGAGGATCAAGAGAACTTGGCCTCTGATGAGGAAAGATGGGCAGAAGACCTAGAAATAAAAGATAATTGGAGTACGACTTCTGAGGTGTCCTCGTTACCATCAGGGTGGGCAGCCATCCCTCTGTCCTGGGAAGGAGAAGCTGCCTGGGAGAGCCAGTGCACCAGTCTTCTTTATGGGATGTGGGGACAGAAGTAGGGAGGCTGTCTGCCGCATCCTTCAGGTGCAAGGACTGCTGAGCACTGACAGACGAGGTTTTACTCTCAGGAAGCCACACCAGTTCTGTTTGGGAAACAAGTGACAGAGGTTGACCTCTGGGAGGAAGGAGAGGCCTAGGAAAGGAGAGACCCTACAAGATGCTCTTGGGCATCATTAACACCTTTCCCTTGACCTCAGCACTGCTTACATGACTGTCAGGTTTACAAATACTTGTTAAACTGCATGGATTTATGCACTTTTCTGTAGTTTTAATTTACAACATTAAAAATGTTAAAATTAAAAAGAACAGAGCACAAGGATATAAAAGCAGGCCTCTTCCTGGCACCTTAGTAACTGTAGGACTTTGGGCAGTGAAAATAAGAATAAAAACTATTAGGTGCTGGTTGTGTCCTTGTACTAAACTTGCCCTTGAGAGGCAGGGCCAGGTTTAGACACAAGGTCCTCTTAATAGGTCTACCCAGAGCCCGCTGTCCTGCCAGGACATAGGAAGATATCCTCCAAGGCCAGCTTGCTGCTGGTACAGCCACTCAAACAAAACCATGCTGCCATGCTATTCCTAGAGGGTAGGGTGATTTTTGAGATTATAATCCGAAGATTTGATCTTGACAGCATACTTGAAAGAATGTGTGGCCAAGATATACCTAATGTGATTTTTTAAATTGCTTATAAGACTGTGTTTTGACTTGACACGATGTTTCTGCTGGATTGTATAAAGAAAAATGGCTTGAAGGAGCTTAAATACTTAAGGGGTTTTTATTTTTGTTAAATGGCATACCAAAATATGAGTACATGATTGGCTTTCTCTGTAGTCCCCGGTATGGCCTCTGGCTCCAAGTGATGCACTAGTCAACCCCTCAGGTCCCTGTACAATAGTCCTTCTGCCCCTCAGGAGGAGTAATTTAGATAGTCACTGGCTTCTGGTGACACTGGAGAGACACAACTGGCCCCTCCCCACCTGGAAAAATGACTGAGCACATGAGGACCAAGGACCATTGAACCATTTCTCTAATCACTGACTCCCATTGCACAGCCAAGGCCAGTCCAGCCAGGCATGGGGTTGAGATCCAGGACAATGGGGACATGGGTGACTGTCACTGACTCTGTGCTTGAGCCAAGTCCATGGGTCCTGTGGAAATTGTTACTCCACAGTGTCGCATCTGGTTCCCCAAGCCGCTATGCTCGTAACCCTGGTACTATAATGCCATCCCCATGCTTCCCAAAAAATAGGGGTGCTTAGGTCTGGATATAAGTGGCAGAAGGTTGGGGAGTACATAAGCCACTCAATAAAATGTGTACATTTTCCTAAAGTATTTAATTAAATATTATTAAGTTTGCAGGATTGTCCTTATAGCCTAATTCTAAGAGACCCCTCGATGTCTGAGCCTTGTTCAAGTTCACAGCTCCACGATCAGGAAAGGTTCAGGCTATGCTGGCCTAAATAGGCTGAGGGAGATAAGTCAGGAGAACGTGTATGCCTGAATGAGCTGCGGTAGCCCCTCATATGTACCTGGTGCAACATAAGAGCCATGGCATGCACCTTGCACAGAGGAGGGTCTCCAGCACATGCTCCTAGTCTGCAAGGCCTGGTCTGAGGGCAGCAATGTTCAGGTGCTGTGTATCTGCTTCCATGAGCCTACTCTGGCTCAGACCTCAGACCTCCATCGTCACTGGGGGATGTAGCTCTTCTCTCTGCAGTCCACCCTATTTGCCCAGACTTTATCCCTTAGAGAAGCAGATCTTGATAGACCTATGCCCATTCTATCAATAGGAACCTATTTTGCCATTTGTCAATATTGGGGAGGGAGGAGTACAGAAGTATATGACTATGTTTACTTCCGTACAAGTACAAAATTGCCTGAATTTTCCAACAAAATGCAAGATTTCCAAAACAGAGTCAATACTTTGGGGAAGCTTTGGGCTGGCCTAGAGAAAGATTTGGGAGAGTGCGGCTGCTACCAAGGGAGGTGAGATAATGTAAACTCATTCTCCTCTGCCTTTAGAAACACGGGGCTTGCAGAGCAGATTCCCCAAGTCCAGGCTGACAGCTACCTCTAGGGAATAAAAGAGCGCGACAGGCTCTCTGCCGTCTGCAGCGCCACACATGGATATACGTTGTGGGCCCTGTTGTCATAGAGTTCAGACCAGGAACTCCTGCCTGGGGTTGTGTCCCAGGACCGCCACCTCCTGTGCTATCTCCAGCAAATTACACCCAGGCTTCTCATTTTCCTCCAAAGATGGTAACATAGGACCTACCTCATAGAGTTGTTGTGAAGATTAAATGGGTTAATTTGTGTGAGGCTCTTAAAGTGTCTGGCAGAGAGTAAGCGCTCAGAAAGTGTTAGCTAGCAGCCGTGGCAGGAGGCATAGGAGCGAGCAGTCGGAGGGGGAGGACGACTGTCACTGAGGAGAAGCAGCCATCCTCAGCCGAGATCTCAGCCTGGTTCTCAGGGAAGCCGGTTACTCTCTTCCAAAGTTCTCCTCTGTCATCTGTCCTCTGTTTGCCCTCAGTGGTATCGCCCAAGTTTTTAAAGCAGTGAACAATTACAGGGAGTTCTTGAGAGGAACACTCCCCTGGGCCAATGGATGCTGTACTGCTACTTCTCCTTTCTCCTCCTCATAGAAGCACGTGATTTCCACGTTCATTTTTCCCCGGGGCACAGAGCGAATGTCAAGCTGCAAGGGGAACACCTGGCCTCTGGATGCCACTTGATCTCATTTTTCCATTATGTTCCCATTCATCCCGAGTTACACCTCAGAGGCTTTTCACAGAAGAGAGGGACAGAGAGAGGGAGGGAGAGAGAGAACAAACTCCACTTTTTGACTGGCTCCTGAAACATTGCCCTTAGATGCTGGACAGAGGCTACACTGTTCTGGTTCCACAGGGTAATGAAGCATTGATGGAAAGGACTGGGGTACAGGACAACACTGGCCCACTCTGACTCCGGGTTTGCTCTCTTGCCTGGGTCAGTGAGGCTGGGTGTGACCCAAAGCACTCAGCAAAGAAAAGTGGCACAAAGAGCTGAGGGGAAAAGAATGTCTTCCTGGCTTTTGAGTTTCAAAAGCCTAGACCTTTATGGGAATAAAAGAAATTAAAAAAAAAAAACAAAAAACTTTGACTTTAAAAGATTTGGGAGAAAGACAGATGGGTAAGAGCAGGACTCCTCATGCTCTTCCATAGCCAATGATAGAAGACTCTTCCCACTGGGGTGGACGAGAGAGGAAGGATACAAGGGTTGATGTTAGAGGGTCTCCGGAAAAGATCCTGCTCTCCAGGTGAAGCTGTAAGGGGTCTGTGGGGCCCATATGAATAGAGAGCCTGTGCCATAGTTCCCATGGAAATCCCTAGAGAAATGGCCAGACTCCAAAAAATTAGATGAATAAAGGTGGAGAGGGGTCTACAAAGATGGGGCTTACATGGCTTCCAGAAACTTCCAAGTAATACAGACTAGCTGAAAACCTGAAGCTGGTTCCTTTGTGCTAAAAGACATGGTGTATCAATCAGAAGATGGGAACATCCCTATAGCACCCTGTGTGGTCCAACAGCTGTGGGCCTAATGCAACAGTGGACACTGTGTAGACAGGTAAACCTTTTGTAAAGCCCTGGAATTTAGCCAAGATCCACAGCCAAAAGCAGGAGAATCCCTGATTTGACTAGGATTATTTTCCCATTGCCCTATCAGACTGACAGTTTCAGATATTTTCTGAGATGTCTGGCCATTTAGATACACATAATACAAAATACTGTGTAATTTTTTGAGCCTGCCTTATCACTGCTGAAGACATCTCTTCAAATGAAATCTTTGTAAACCTATAGACTATAAGTATAATTCGTAGAGGATTAATTATTCTGGGGGCTTATCCCATGTTTGGTACAACACTATGCATACTGAGGTAGGACAATGGTAAGTAGCCATAACTATAGCCAAGCCAAGAAGAACCTCTTAGGGCCACTGGTTCCCTGTGGGGTTAGGGAGAAAGTCAACTAATGTTTCCAGATCTTAGGAGTTTTTGGAATTCTGAGAGGAAGAGTGACCAAGAAGAGGTCTAAAGTCTAGAAGTTACAGAGGACAATGACAATGGTAAGGTCAGCAGGAGGTGGTGAGAAAACCATGAGCTGATAGATCCCAGGACCAGACATCTGATGCCCAGGTCACTGACATGTTCAACAGATACTGCAGGGATAGCTAGCTAGGCTCACTGGGGACAAGACACCCTTTCCAAATGCTAGAAAGTACATTAGTCCCCTTTCCCCCAGGCTTTTAATGTCACCTCCAAAAAGAAAGGCAGGCAAAAGTGGAGAGAGGAAAAAAAAAACAAAACCTAGGAGGCAGAACATTCATCTCACCATGGTAAGGTCTGAACTTAACAGTGGTTGAGAAAACAACTTTTGCGTGTATCTATAAAAAATCCCTGGATTAGATGAATATGCCAAAATGGGAAAGAATGAGTTACTTGTTCTCATCTTTGCTCTCAAGAGCAAATTTGAATTCAGCATTCAAAAATAATGTCACATTTGCTCACATTCAAATTCAAAATGGTCTGATGTGGACTTGCATTACATACCCAGGAGAATACAAGCAAAGTGGATTTATAGGAGTGTTCTGGGTGGGGGGGGGGAAGCTGGGAAGACAGCAGGCAGTTATAGTCTTGGCAGTCCCCATGCAAGGAGATGGTTACAGCTAGGAAACATTGTGTTAAGCTTAGAAAGCCACTTATTGAGTTTAATTTCACATTAGAAAGTTCACGGAGATAGTAATACAGAGATAGCAGGGAGTGTGATGTTAGAGGTAGAAAGCCAAAAGGGAAGCTGATGTTTACCAGCCTAAGAGACAGAAGTGACAAGGTTGAGAAGGGATGAATTTCAGAGAGATTTAGGAAATTAAAAGAGAACTTGCTGTTTGATGCTTGACTAAGGTGAAGGCAAAGTGGGGTAAAAGATCCAGGGTAGGTTAGAGCCAGCGCCTTTGGACAACTGTGTGCATGAGCTCCTTTGGACAACTGTGTGCGTGAGCATGGCATTCACTAGTTTTACCAGGGAAGACAAGGGCTGAGGGGATAGCAGTTCGGGTGGTGAGAAGAAATATGGGAGATGCTGAACTTGAAGCACCTGTGAAACATTTGTTTGGCAAGTTCTGCTAGCTAAACACTATCTCCAGAGATCTAGAAAGGACAAAGTATCTGGGACTCACCAACCTACAGATGGTAGCTGAAGTCACACCATGTGCGACACTGCCCACTGGCCCAGCATAGAGGAGAAGAGCCCAGGGCAAAGATTAGGGAGGATGGATATTAGGCAGAGTAAGAAGAGCCTATAGTGAGCTCTGGCCATGAGCAGCCAGAAATCTAGGATATGAGTCGAGAGCATAGGTTCAGGGAAATGAATGGAAAGTTTCATGAGGGAGTGGGTGATTGGGTCAGATTCCCAGAGGAGCCTGGTAAGCTGGTAACTTTAGAGTCAAAGGTTCTGAGTTATAATGTTTTCTGCATTTCCCCTCTCTTCTGTGGTTGCATGATTCTAGATGAGCTTGGGGTTGCTGTAGACTGTCTTACTGAACCTCCAACCAAGATGGGATTTTTTTTGTTTATCCCCTACTGCTTCCCTGATTTCAATAACAAATAAATTACCCTGACAGTGACTCTAGAATGGCAAGAACTATGTTGGGGGAGTAGCAACTGCAGCCTTCTGGACAGACCCCAGCCCTGCTGTTCCTGTGAGGCTTTCGCTTTTTCAGTGTCCCCTTTGAACTCCCAAATGCTGGAATCTCCAAGAGTCTCTTAATACTTTAGAGAAATATGGCCAATGTACAAACTAAGTAGCCTGAGAATTTTTCCAGGACTATAGTTTACACTTTGCTTATAGTGGCCCCCAAACAGAATAGATCCACACACTTTGGGTTGTTTTCAAATGTTCTCCATGGCCATTCCTCTCCTTAGGAGTTGGATAGTACTTAGTGCTAGCCTAACTCTGGTTTCTAGACCTGTATAAATCTCTGTATCCTTTTTATCCTACTATATGGGCTACTCAAGAATATGCCAAATCACAAACAAAATGGATTAATGAAACGCTCCTCCAAGCATATGTGTTTGGAAAGGTTTCCAAGATTTCCATCCCCCCTCTTGTCTCCTCCAGCCCTACTCTTATGCAAAGACAGGAGAACCCCCCCAAGCTGAGAGTTTAACTCCATGTCATTCCTGATCACTCACTACCCTAAGAATGGTATTTGATGTGTCTCCAGTGCTTTCTGGGATACCCATTGGCCCACTGAGTCTTTCTTTAATCCCAGCATGGTAACTTGTCTGAGTATTATTTTCATGAGTGTGCTATAATTCATCACACTAGGATGGGAAGTTGTATCAACCAAACTTGTACTGCCCTTGTCCCATAGCTTCACCTATTCATAGGCACCTCCTTTGTATCCTCAAGAGACTTAGAAGAGGTATTAAGCCCAGCATGCCTCTCCTATATATCATCTAATGGTTTATCCATTCAACAAATATTTTCGTGTCAGGTACTGGGATATAACAAATTAAAACTCGGTCCTTTCCCTGATGGAACTTGCAGTCTCCCAATGTAGTCAGATAAGAAAATAGACACAACAATGCCATCATAAATGCTAGGTTGTGGTGGTAAGCATACACAGCCTGGCACTAGAAGTCAAGAAGGTTTTTCTTGAAAGATGTTTACACTGAATAGTGAGGAATTGTAAGGTTGAAGGGGGAGAGGAAGCAGGGAATGGCATTCCAAAATTATTAGACATCAGGTCAAGGAAGTCAGCATGATCCATGAGAAGAATATGTTCTAGACCATGTGATATATCCTGGGGTTGGAGCAGAGATCAGGGGCAGATGGTGAAAGTCTAGGCCTGTGGGGGAAAAAAAGCTTGGACTTTCTCCAGTAGGCAATGAAGAACTGTGGAAAAGAGTTTAGTCAGTAGAATAACAGGATGAGGTTATATTTTAGATCTTTGGAAGGCCCTAACTTGCTTTTAATCAATGGGCATTCATTTTACACCACCACAGAGGCAGTGCCTGGGAAAAGAATATCAGAAACCTCAATGCAACTTGGAATTCCAGATTTGTACATTGATAGTAGGATGTGAGGATGTTTGTGGTGGTTGAACCTTTATGTGGTAAAAGGAACTGCCTCCCTGAGTCGCCCATACCACATCCTTTTCTGTGAAAAATGTCTCCCCACAGTATGGCAGAGCCCAATGCTGAAGCTGTGACACATGGAGTCATGTTACATGGGTGCCAACATGCAAGGGGTCACTTGTCAGGGCAGCAGAGGGCGGCTGTCCCCTGCATGTTAAAACACAAATTTGATTAGTCTCCCAAATAAACTGTGGCATGAGGTGGAAGAAAGCATCACTTTAGCTGGAGGAGATATAATACAGAAAGCTCCAAGCTCAAGCTCAAGTGGTTTTTGAAAAGAGATGGCATGTCCATCGTCTGATCTCATATCAGAAGATATTAGAGTCCGTCTTTTTTAAAAGATGATGTTTTAAACTTATATTGTTTTTAAGAACAAAGCCTTAACCCTTGCAGACAATGTGGAATAAGAAACAAAATACTCAATTTCATAAAAAAATGAAATGCAACAAAGTATTTTATCCTTTGGTGATCCCTTTGGCATACCAAAATCACTCATTTCTGACATTCTCCTCATGCTGAACCATATCGAATCAATTATAAATCTATCTCTCAAAAGTCCAAGAATGCTATTGGGAAAACACTTGAAAAAAAAATTTTTTATCTAAATCACAAATAGATGAAACAAGTGGAAAGAAATCAATGATTCTCTTTTTTAAAATGAAAATGAACGCCATTTTCAGATACTAACGAAACAATTAGATGTGACAGGCATAGTCTTTGGACGAGAGCAAAGGTAAAAACAAATGACACAGAAAAAATATACCAGCCTGAGCTTTACAACAACTGAGAGCACTATTCTGCTGGCCCATCTGTGCGCTCCTCAGGACAGTCACCAGAACATGTAGCAGCACTGCCAGCGGATTCCACACATCAATAGCAAAGAGTTAGTAAGAAGCATACCCAACAGGGTAGGAAGTCTGGATGGCACCAAGTCCCCACTTAAGGAAATGCCCTCACGCTGGAACCTTGATGGTGCAGTTGGGGGAGCTGGCTTAGGAGTGGGGGAACAGGGAGGAAAGTGATAGGAAAGGATGAGATTTGCAAGGATGAGAAAAGGGTGTAGCAGAAGGAGAGCTTATGAGAGTAGAGGAAGCCATGCAGAAGGGAGGATTAAAAAGGTCCATATATGGGGATGCCTGGGTGGCTCAGTTTGTTGAGCAGCTGCCTTCGGCTAAGGTCATGATCCCAGAGTCCCGCATCGGGCTCCTTGCTCGGCAGGGAGCCTGCTTCTCTCTCTGCCTCTGCCCTCTCTGCCTGCTTGTGTGTACTCTCTCTCTCTCTCTCTGGCAAATAAATAAAATCTTAAAAAAAAAAAAAAAGGTCCATATATGGAAGAGATGGCAGTGATGGTGGATATATAAGATAATATTTTCAAAGAGTTTCATAACATGCTTATTCTTGATAGACACTTCAGGCATAATATCCCAAATAACATGCATGAATGTCATTTTTAAAGTAAGCACTTGATATTCTTGACTCTGGTTAATAGGTGAGAGTACTGTTTTATACTAAAAGTTGTTCTTTTAGGAGAACAACATTTTCCCCCATGCTTCACATCCTGAGCATGGCAGGTCTTTTTAAGCCAAAAAATATATATATTTTAAACAAAAACAACTTTTAAATAAAATATATATCACCAACAAACATGAAAAATGGAAAGTATGTTGAATTGAATGTAGGCTGTGACCTATATTCAGTTTGAATGTATGTTTGAAACAAATTGCTCCCCTTCTAATGCAAAGAAATACAAACTACTAGCCTCGTTGAAAATAAAAAGTCAGTGCGATAGGTGCAATATTTTTTAAAAGTGGTTAAATAAATAAAAAATCCTAATCCTCTCAATCTATAAGAGTTGGTTAAGGTCTCCTTGGGGAACTGAGGTCAGGTTACAGGAAGCAGATTACTCCCCTGTAGCTAACAGCTTCTAAATAAAGCCTCCCTGGGCAACAAGAGAAGGGAAACATTTCTTAGATGCTGCTGGTTTAGCCACAGGCAAAATTATCAAGTCAAAAGAAGCAACATCTGGTGTCTCTTCCTTTTTTCAATCACATAGAGGCCTCCAGCTCCCAGAACACTACCTAGCCTATAGCCATACTCAGTAAATCTTGTATGAGTGAATGCAAGGGATGAATTGAACGAAATTAATGGAAAAGTTAAGGAGCATTACCAAGTTCTCAAGAGCCCACGGGCCGGCAGTGGAGACAGAAGAGCAAGAAAACAATAGAAAAACAGAATAAAAATTTCAAATAGAAAATAAAGCACGGAAGGAAAGTGTTTTGGTAGCAGTAGGTACAACATGCTGGAAGCACATCAGGGCTCTTGCCTGCATTTACCCTTTGCTGGGTTTTCCTTTTTTCCCATCCCACCTGTATCCTCATTTCACTCATTCAACAAGTATTCTTTGGGCACCTGTAACCCACACCCAGTAGTGAGCGGGATATGCCGGGTTCTGCCCTCAGAGAGCTTACATTCCAGTAGACAGACTGGAAATACACAGTGCATAGGGCTTAAGATAATTTCAAAGACAATAAATGCTGGTAAGGCCATAACATAGGATACTATGGGAGTGATGGGAATTGGAGGACTGATTCATGTAGGATTGTCAAGGAAGGCTTCTCTGATAAAATTACACTGGCTTTCTGCCCACTCCCAGAATGGAAATTGGCCTTTCCTCAGTCAGTACCTTCAAGGAGAATGACTTTCAAGCTGGAAAAATTCTCCAAGAAAGTAGAAAGAAGACATCTAACTGTAGAAGTAATAAGAGAACTCCTAGCAGCTAATTATTTTAAATCCCTTCTCAGAAGAGCTAAAAACATGAGGAAGTTTATACACATAATCCTGGAAACTGAGTAGTCTTTGAGGACTTACAGAGAATAAGAGGGGAAACAAAAAAAAAAAATGCTGATTATTTACAGAAGGAAAGAAAAATGCAAATTTTGGCCCAGATTGCTCAGTTTAATGTGAATTCTCAGCAAAATGCAAGACAGACTTTCAAAGAACTGGTGCATGTGTCCTTGAGGATCCTCGCCCCCATTCCATCCACTCAGCACACCCATGGATGGCTTAACATTGAGCCTGCACTTCCCGAATATCTCCCGGATTCTATTCGCCTGAATGTTCAGAGCATTTTATGCCCACATCCAAACCTGAGTTCATCATACTCCCACCCACACGTCCCTCTTTCTCTCGTTGTAATTTACTCACATTCATTCATTCATTCATTTCACAGACACTTAGTGAGCACTAAATGGCAGTCTAGATGTTACACGCCGTCATTGCAAAGAAGAATGCACGGTACAGTGCGGCCTGCACCAACTTCAGAGTCAGGCATTGGGAGCTCCAACCTAGGCTCGGGGCTTCCAGTGAACGAACTATATGCGTATCGACAAACAACTTATCCTTGCTGTCTCTCCATTTTCTCATCTGTAAAATAGTGGTGATGGCATAGGTTTGGCACTAAAATATGGGCAGAAGGAGGGCAGGGCAAAGGGAGAAAGAGAAGAGGGGAGGAGAGAGAGAGGGGGAATGTGGGAAACAAGGAGGAAGGGAAGAAGAATTGGCAATTACCTTATTTGTGAGTATTAAAGGAAATACCAGCACTTAACAGCGTGCCTGGCACATGGTGGTTTCTGTAACTTAGCCCCTCGTTTCAAGGAGCCCACCATCTAGTAAGAAAGTAGGAACACCGTTCAGATAATATTAATAGTTAACACTTACTGAGTGCTTATACTGTGCCTGGCACGATTCTAAACACTCAGTTCATCCTCAGCCCTTGGGGAGTTAAGTTCTGTTATTATTATCCTGACTCCATAGATGAGAACTACAGGCATGAAAGGATTAAGTAACTTGCCGAAGGTTACACAAGGAGTGAGTGGGGAGCAGAGCCGGGATTCAAACTCGGGCACTTTGGCTCCTATCGCTTCAGTCTGTTGCCTCACACAAGTATGAGCAAACGCATAGCTGTGATACGCACATGCTATTATGGGGGACTTGCAGCCAGTAAAGTGATAGTGTGGCTGCAGCACGAGTAGAGCGCTGTGCTGCTGGGGCAGGGCTGGTGGTGACACTCAAGCTGCACTGCACACCATGCTAGGGGCTTGGACTTTATCCTCTAAGCAATGGGGAGTCACAGGGAAGCAGCATGATGGGAATTGCACTGTAGAAAGACTGCACTGGGCCAAATGCTTGTGAGAAACATGATCGCAGAGAAGGGAGATCAGTCAGAGGCTGCTGCTAGGGGTCCCCAGGATAGTGGACAAAGGTGGGGACAGTTTGATGACCTATTTAGAAGGTATCATTGGAAAAACATTGTGCTTGTTGTGTGAAAAGTCTGAAGGAGAGCGAGGAGATGAGGAAGACTATTAAGACTTTGGACTTGGAAGGGGGAAGGATAGTGGTGTTGTCTTTTGGGCAGGAAACACAGAAGTATTGATGTAAAGATCTCAGAAGCAAGAAGTTTCCTGTGTCTCAAGTCTGGGAGATCCCCTTTGCCTTTTATAAAACTTTCTTTTATAATGATAATAATAAACTTTAAACATATAGAAAAGGAGGAGTACAATAAATTCCCATCACCTGGATGCAACACTTCTTCACAAATTGTGGAGTTTGCCACATCTGCTTCATATGTACATTATACTTTTATAGTTACTCTTTTATTTTGCTTGCTTTTTATTGTTGTCAAATCATTTTAAATACACTAAATACGTCATTACATTTACCCTTTAACACTTTAGCCTGTATTACCAAAAAATACTTAAATAATCACAATACCATTGTCACGCCTCAAAAAATTAATTATGTAATATCATCTCATAATGAATCCACGTTAAAATTTCCCCAGTAATTTCTGGAATTGCTTTATATATTTTTTTTTCCAAACAAGATTGAAGTAATGATCCCCTATTGCTATTGCTATGTCTTCTAAGTCTCTTCAAATCTGTACCAATGCCCCACATTTTTTATGACATTGACTTGTTTATGAAACTAAGCCAGGTGTCTGAAGAATGCCTCATAGTCTGGACTTGTCTGCTGGTTTCATCATCATATCTTTTAATTTGTTCTTCTACTCCTTGCAGTTCTAGCAAACTGGAAGAAAGTCGTAAAAGCCCAACCAGATTTGAGGTTAACATTTTGACGAGCATACGTCATTAATGATGCCATATCTGTTCTATCACATTCCATCAGTGTCAAGGTTTTGGTTCCAAAATACCATCCTAATCATGCTTCTAAACAAAACTTGACTGATTCCAGGTCTGGGATGGGGGAACGAAAATGGTGAGCCCTATTCTGGAAAGCACAGAAGTACCCAGATACTAATCAGTCATGTCAGGAAAACAAAATAGCCAATTTAAGGGGCCCCACTGGTTGAATTGGGGATACTTTAAGCATCAAAAAAAAAAAAAAAAAAAAGACTGCAATTGATCAAAACATAGTGAATGTATAAATCTTTATAATAATCATAATACTCACAGGGCACCTGGGTAGCTCAGTGGATTAATAAGCCTCTGCCTTCAGCTCAGGTCATGATCTCAGGGTCCTGGGATCAAGCCCTGCATTGGGCTCTCTGCTCAGCAGGGAGCCTGTTTCCCCTTCTCTCTCTGCCTGCCTCTCTGCCTGCCTCTCTGCCTACTTGTGATCTCTCTCTCTCTCTGTGTGTCAAATAAATAAAATCTTTAAAAAATGATAATACTCACAAAAAAAATAAAACAATTTCAGGTCACTTGAAGATTCACACTGCTGAGACAGTTTCTCTGCTTTGTATTTCACTCTGATCCATGCCTCTGTGTCTTGAGTCTAGAATACTCCAGACATGGGGCACCTGGGTGATTCAGTCAGTTAAGCATCTGCCTTCAGCTTGCTCGGGGTTCTAGGGTCGAGTCTCACATCAGGCTCCCTGCTCAGAGGGGGTCTTCTCCCTCTCCCTCTGTTCTTCCCCCTGGTCATACTCTCTCCCTCATGTTCTCTGTCTCTCTTATTCTCTCTCAAATAAATAAATAAAATCTTTAAAAAAAAATAGAACACTCCAGCCTTCACTTAAACTTGGATCATGACCCCAGCTGTCTTTTATGTGTTCCTGGAATAATTGATAAAGATGATGGGAACTGAAACTAGATTTTCTTCCCCAAAATTACTTAGGTCTTATCGAAAAAGCCTGTATACCAAACATCACATTCTCATTTTAAAGTAAAATTGACAGCATATTTCAGAACTTCCTTAGTACTGCACAAATTCTTGTCAGTACTAAAAACCAGCAATAACACCAAAGAAGTTTCTGATCCCAATGAATAAATATGCCTTGCTAGTAAATATTCTTCTCGTGGCTCTGGTCCCACCCTAATTATTTTCCTAAAGTTTACATCTGTTCCATAAGAATAAGAAGCAGTTTTTTCTCTAATATTTATGAGAACTGGCCTCATTTCCTTCATGTTAACAACAGTCAAAAAACACCAAACAAAATTCTATTTCAGAACTTAAAGAAAATATACATTTGTTCATTAAAGTCCACCAGCTTTAGATAATTTTTTTTTCTCCTCATGCATTAATATAGTAGACTAACATCCAATCCATGCTGCAAAAGTCATACTAAATGAAACAAATAGTAAAACATCACAAGGATGAAGGAAACAATCTTTGTAAAAATATATGCAATAAGATAAAGTTCAGAAAGGAACATTCAGTATCTTTTTTTGCAGAAAATAGGTTTGGTGTCAGATAAAGACTTCTCAAACAGGTTCTATTTGATTCTTCATAAAATCTTAATTCTCCCCTGTTTAATAACAATTTGAAAGACTTGTTTTGGACCCTTCTTGCCTCCTTTTCATTGTACAGGTGTTTGTTCAAGGCCTGCCCAACCATTCCTATTGAATTTTAGTCATGTTTTAGAAAATCACCATCACACTTTCTCCCCTAATTCCTCTGGATAGATGATTCTCTCTCTCCTTTTCTCTCTCTCCCTTTCTCTCTCTCTTTGGTTTTGTACTAAAATACATTTTTTTTAGCTTAGAAACAACTTTGAAAATTGATCCCATGAACCACAATTTTGAGGCAGGATTTTTTTTTTCAAATACACTTCAGAAAAGTCTCCAGGTTTGAGATTAAGAAACCATTAGGTGGTTTGAACCTTATTTCAATACTGGTTTAATATTTGACTGGTTTTACTGCACAGACATCAAATATTATATTCCAATATTAGACATTAGAAGTTTTCCTGGTCGCAGATAGAAGTAGAGCAGGGGCATCGGGCAGGGCACAAAAGTGGTAGAACAGACTTGTTTCTCATCTACACCTTCTGCAACAAAGAAAGAGAATTTAGCATGGGTTTCAAAAAGGCCTGGAAGATGCTTTCTAAAAATTCATCTCTCCTTGGCATGAACCATTTTTTTTTCCTATGCAAATATTTGACTCTCACTGGGGGGAAGAAATGGAACAAGAAAAAGTTGGGATTGTCTTCTGTTGTGTGATACAAGAGCCATCTATGCATACTTTTCAGAGTTGCATTGGTACGTTACAGCAGTAAAGGGATTGTCATTTCACTTTTGCTATAGTTCTTTCCACACAGAAGAGCTTTTCCTGAGAAATGAAAAAATTCAATCCTGTGTGTCCTCCAAGGATGCCTTAAAAACTGGTTTAGGTGCCCCGCGATGAATCCCGGCTAGCAGGAAACTACTCTCCACTAATATTTAGGATTACTGCACAGTATTTTAAGCACCAGGCAAATGGACTATGAATCTCAATCTAAATCTCACTACCATTTACCAAGATCTCCTCAGTGAAGAATTCAACATTTTTTAAATTAACCCTTGATAAAACTCAACTTGTTAATAGAGGTGTAACTTTTGTTAAGTACAGAAGTTAATGCTGCATTTGCCTGACTTAGCGCTTCCTCAGAATAGAGCTGGGCTGTTCTCCCACAGCTAAACTCTACCTGATTTGCCCCCCAATCTCTGTACCATCACTCAACATTAACTTGCAAGCGCACTGAATAGCTTGGTTTGTCAATTAAGCAAGGAAAACCAAGGGACAGCACTAGCATAAAGTAAATAAACATTGCAGTGGTAGGGAGGGAGATTTTCTCTGTATTTGCACCAGACATTCAGAGACAGGTGAGCCATGATTCAGTATACTGGCTATTGAATGAACAGAGCTGTGTTAATTGACAATTAATATAAAAGCTCCAGGGTCTCCATTATATTTCTTAGCAGTAGAATTAAGCTCTTGATTTCATCTCACCACTTCACCAACTATATAGATAATCATTGCTATAAACAGAGTCCTTGACTATGAACCACACTGTGATTCAGCTGCCAGGAGACTGTGAGAGCAGGGCATGCCTTCTTTCTTTCTGAAGGCATCTCTTTCATCACAAAGAGGACATTCTGAATGAGCCTTAATGGTTTAGACAGTGTGACAAATGACTGAAGCTGTCCTTACACAAAGATTCTACAGTTGCTATTGCAAATTATGTTTGCAATAATCTAATGTTTTTTTAGTAAGACCCCTAAAAAATGTCTTTGCTCCTGAAACAAGCTTTCTTGGCAAGAAATTAAATTCAATAAATTGGCTACCCAAAATGAGATTCCCATCCCAAATCATGGGCAAAATTATTATTACACACATTTCATAAAACTATCAAGTCCCTCCATGTAGCTAGTAGGCTCATGGCCGCAGGAACCTTCTAAAATCCGACACCATTAGTTTGGAAACCAGTTCCTTGAGTTCCGTCTCTTCTGTCTGAACAGTTCTCTCCATACCATGTGAAGAGATGTGAAGGATGTGAAGGCATCCTTCCTTGCTGAGGTCCCAGCAGCTATGTGTTCACTGGAGTCTCTCCTGTAGAGTTTTGTTTTGGGGGTTTTTTGTTTGTTTGTTTGGTTGGTTGGTTTTCCTTATCACTAGGTGATAGCTTTGGCTTATCAGAAAGAAATTTGGGGAAAAGTTTCCAGAATACAAACTACCATGGGAGAATAGTCCACAGGTTGAATCATTTTCTTTGTAAAGACTTCGTCATATGCCTCCTCAAATCTGTTTTAGGACAAGACTGCAGTTATTAATGTTTCTGTCAGCTTCAACTTCTTCATCAATTACTCTGTCTTCAGTGTCTTGCAACTACCTCTGGACAGCCTCCCATGGCAACTCTCCAGTTACCCGATGCATTGTTTCACAAAGGTCTCTCATGCCAAATGAGAAAGGTCACAGTACATGGAGCCCTCACATTGTCATGTCCATCAAGAACGCTGCCACTGGAACCCAGAACAAAGCCTTGCTCTAGTCAGGCTTCACTTTCTTATTGGACAATCTCCATCATAATTATGATTTTGCCTGTCTGTCTTTCCTTGGTGAACTAAAACTCCTCAAATCTCAAAATCTAGCCAGGGAAGCTCAGGGCAGCCTGACCCACAGTGGAAAGGACACTTCAACCCATCTGACCCAGGGGATAATCAGCCAAATGCGGGATCTGCATCCATCTCTGGCCTGACTGTCCTGCAGTCCATGAAATGCAGCCACACTGACTTTCTAGTCCTTACCCCAAAACATGTGTTTTTATTTGACTATAATACCCCCTGCTCATGTTCTCTTACAGATGGGGTTGTCTCCCTATTGCATACAAATAGTGAATAAGAAAATTTCTTAACTTTTATAATGGAATGCCAATCCTATCCTTGCCTCTTCTAGCTTAACACACAAATACATATTTAGCCATATGGAGTAGCCTACACACCAAATCCTTATATAGGAAGATATTACTATTTGCTATCCATCACCATCAAATGCTTCACTCAGGGTACTGACATTCAATATATGGCATAAGGCAATAATTCTTAATTTAGCTGTACATAAGGACCATTTGAAAGAATTTTAAGTAAAAATAACAAATTCCCTGTACCCCACTCCAGAAGTTTCTGATCTGGTAGACATAGAATTTGGTAAAACTAGTTTTTGGAGCCCCACATCGGGCTCTCCACTCAGCGGGAGGCCTGTTTCCCCCTCCTCTCTCTCTCTGCCCGCCTCTCTGCCTACTTGTGATCTCTATCTGTCAAATAAATAAATAAAATCTTTTTAAAAATTCCATTTCTCTAATCCCAAAAGAACTAACAAATTTATCTTTTTCTCCCTGTGATATCAACTGCTGTATTGCATAACTGTCAGCAGACCCTTCCTATAATCAATGTGGTTTCCCTGTAGTTGTCTGGAAGGAAAGCAGAGACCCAGCCCCAAAAATCTCTGGGTTTTATGAAGACTCAGCCCAAGTGTGTTTTGTAAACACTGTCGTCTGTCTCAGAGCCTTTTCTCCCTTCAGGATCGAGAGCAAAAGAGTTGGGAGTGCAAGGGCTGGGGACCTGACAGACCAGAGGCTGGATCTACACTCTGTCCTTAACCAACACAATAGTGTGACCTTGAGCAAGTTACTAAGTTTGCTAAAGAAGCTTCATCTGTAAAATGGAAATGCTGTTATCTCCTGGGGGAGTATCCCAATTAAATAAAATACCTAGTGGGCACTTATTTCATCATAGCTGTGTTGACAATGATTGGTGTTGACAAAGCGCCAGCTGTGTATGTGTGTGAGGTTACAGATACCATTGCTGTAAAAGCATTACATATACATACTGTTACATAAAAACAGTTATATATAAATAAGCTTTATTATGTAGTACATATGTATCCTTTTATTGTGGTAATTTCTAAAGCAATAAAAATACTTTATAAAAAAATAAAATAAAAATAAAAAGAAAGCAAAGAATAAATAATTGCTCAAGAAGGTAAAAAAGAGAAATAGAACTCATTTTCTCAGGAGAGACCAAGAGAAGAAAGAAAGAGAGGAAGGAAGGAAGGAAAGAGAGATAGAAGGAGGGAGAGAGGGCAGAGGAGGGAAGGAAGGAAAGAAGCAAGGATAAAAGAGAGGGGGGAGGGGGGGAAGAAGAGAAAAACTATTTAGTGCCTGAAAGTAGAAAACAGTTGACTGATTAATATTTTGTGTGACTTATTCACAATAGCAGTAGTATCACTTCTTCAAACAATGTTTGATGAGTACTGTTGAAATTTTATTTTTGTATTTGGTCATTAGTTGGTCATGATTCGGGATGGCAATGAGGGGGTTGACAGAAAATAGAGATTTTACTAATTTCCTTGCTGAAGATTTTTCCAACTTTAGTAACTGACTCCCAAAGGTAGAGATGGCCACTAACCTCAGAATTACCACCTGAAAATCAGAAATAGGTACAGCTGTGGCTGTGAAGATGACTAGGGCACAGAAGACACTGGAGGATGACTCATAGTTTGAAACAAGGGTGCTGTGTCCTCGAGCTATCCTGGGCCCTAAATTGTGCTTGTCACTGGAGTCTGAGGAGCTGGGATCTCTGAAGCATCCTGGGGTACAGGTTCTAGCCGCAAAGTCATAAAACCCTTCCTACAGGAGAGAAAGGTGGAAATAAAGCTTACACATTGGGAGGAGAGATATAAATTTGAATGGTACTCAATCTCTGTGATTTAGTTTCTTTCTCTCCAGCCACCGTGTCCTTTTATCTGGGGTATGCAGGGCAGAAGGAGAGGGCATCATCAAGAGCAAATAAAGACTAAAAGATCTCTTTCACTAAAAATCTCTGTAAGGCTTTGAGAACTCAGGGGTGTAGTCTTATGTAGCTTATGAATACAGAGAATAAACTAAAATATGCAAGGGTGGCAGGTCCTTCCTTTTCTCTTTAGTACCAAGAAGAGACATATGGACCTGAAGAATAAGTCATTTTTCTGCATGAACCTAGGCTAGAGAGATAATAATAGGAAAAATAAATAGGAGTTGGCAGCCAAATTAAATATTGACAGCATTTACATTTTTTTTATTAAATATACCTATAGTAGTTACTATTTGCCAGGTCCTGTTTTGAGACACTTTATAAATATTTAAACTGCCATAATGACTCTGTGAAGTAAATATTATCTTTATCTCCACTTCAGATGGGGTTTTTCAGCCATTTTATACTACCCATAATACCATTTCATTGGGTATTACAGCTTACTATAGCTCTGTACCCTTTTAAGTTGGAACAAAAATGAGGGAAAAGTGAATACACTAAGCCATACAACCATGAGATGCACCTCCAAAGGTATCCCAAGTATATTTGGGGAGAACTTTAAAGAGCTACCTAAGCCTATTCATTTATTTTATTGGTCCCAGGGATTTAAGAAACCCAGATTTCATAATGTGGCCTGAAAACATGATTAAAAGCAATATCTTAGTATCAATTCTAACAATACTTTCTAGCAGAAGTCACCAAGTCAAACCCCTGGAAGGACCAGGCAGGCGATGTAAGTGAATGAATATATTCTGATGTAGAAATACAGTGTCTGCCCCATATAGAAGGGGAAATAGCTTTTCATATCCAGCCAATTTGCTCAGACTATCCAACATTTTTTAAGAGAAGCTAGAAATCCATATTTTATGCTAAATCTCCCTATTTTTAAATGTTTGCAACTAATTCAATTTTTTATAACACTATATAGGTTAACAAAGCAAGTCTGCTAGTCTCTCCTGGATCATGGGTATCCATTGTGCAGTATCTGCTCCATGGCCTTTTTGCCATGGCCACATGGGAAATGTCCTTATAAGAAAATGAAAATCCTATCAAGGGCTCCAACTTATGTGCAAGTCATGCTTCCCCTGCTGAGCTGCATTTGGCATAGAGCTTTCTTTTTTCCTCTCTGGGACTACTTTCGAAACATTTTGAAAGGGCTTCTTTGAAACTGCCAGCCTTACTTATTCCTGTGGAGCCTGAGCAAGAAGAAATAAACAGTACATAGCATAATTGTTTTCTGGTCACTCCCTTGAACCAGTAATCAAAAGGCAAGATTGCTCTGAAGTTTCTCTAATTGGCTCAAGTGTACCCAACATGCCTGGTTCTTTGTCTTCACCAATTTCTCTGACTTTCTTCTTCTATTTGGGAAACTGTCATAAAAGATTCAGAACAACTTAATTTCATGCTAGCTTCTGCTCCATGGTGCTCCTCCATTCCTGGAGCTCCCAAGGACTGCTCAGCTCAGTGGCTCACATCACATCAGTATTGGCTGTCCCACCAGTCCCCTCTATCACAAGAGCTGGAACATGTCTGTCTTGTCACTGCTACTAAACTAACCCTGGCCAGGTATCCAACACAGATCCCTAGGTGGGGTGCTGGTAATCTGAAAAAATTATTTTAGAATGATTTGATGTAAGAGCAAACAAATTCTTTGAGATTTTGTCATTTTATATAGCTGACTGTACCATCCCTTTTTTTTAAAGATTTTTTTTCCAATTTATTTTATTTCGTTTCAGTGTTCCAGCATTCATTGTTTATGCACCACACCTAGTGCTCCATGCAATACGTGCCCTCCATACTATTCGCCACCAGGCTTACCCAACGCCCTGCCCCTCTCCTCTCCAAAACCCTCAGTTTGTTTCTCAGAGGCCACAGTCTCTCATGGTTTGTCTCCTCCTCCAATTTACCCCAACTCAATTCTCCACTCCATCTCCCAGTGTCCTCCATGTTATTCCTTATGGTCCACAAGTAAGTGAAACCATATGATACTTGACTTTCTCTGCTTGACTTATTTCACTCAGCATAATCTCTTCCAGATCTCTTCCAGTCCCATCCATGTTGATACAAAAGTTGGGTATGCATCCTTTCTGATGGAGGCATAATACTCCATTGTATATAGGGACCATATCTTCTTTATCCCTTTGTCTGTTGAAGGATGTCTTGGTTCTTTCCACAGTTTGACAACCGTGGCCATTGCTGCTATGAGCATTGGGGTACAGATGGCCCTTCTTTTTACTACATCTGTACCTTTGGGTTAAATACCCAATAGTACAATTGCAGGGTCATGCGGTAGCTCTATTTTTAATTTCTTAAGGAATCTCCACACTGTTTTCCAAGGTGACTACACCAACTTGCATTCCCACCAACAGTGTAAGAGGGTTCTCCTTTCTCCACATCCTCTGCAACACATGTTGTTTATTGTCTTGTTAATTTTGGACATTCTAACTGGTATAAGGTGGTATCTCAATGTGGGTTTGATTTGAATCTCCCTAATGGCTAATGATGATGAACATTTTTTCATGTGTCTATTAGCCAGTTGTATGTCCTCTTTGGAGAAGTGTCTGTTCATGTCTTCTGCCCACTTTTTGACATGATTATCTGTTGTGTGTGTGTGGAGTTTGAGAAGTTATTTATAGATCTTGGACATCAGCCCTTTGTATGTAGTGTCATTTGCGAATATCTTCTCCCATTCCGTGGGTTGCCTCTACAAAGCTGTGATCACCAAGACAGCATGGTACTGGCACAGAAACAGACACATAGACCAGTGGAACATAGTAGAGAGCCCAGATAAGGACCCTCAACTCTGTGGTCAAATAATCTTTGACAAAGCAGGAAAAAATATATATTGGAAAAAAGACAGTCTCTTCAATAAATGGTGCTGGAAAAATTGGACAGCTACATGTAGAAGAATGAAACTCGACCATTCTCTTATACCGTACACAAAGATAAACTCGAAATGGATAAAAGACCTCAACGTGAGGCAGGAATCCATCAGAATCCTGGAGGAGAACATAGGCAGTAACCTCTTTGATATCAGCCACAGCAACTTCTTTCAAGATATGTCTCCAAAGGCAAAGGAAACAAAAGTGAAAATGAACTTTTGGGACTTCATCAAGATCAAAAGCTTCTGCACAGCAAAGGAAACAGTCAACAAAACAAAGAGGCAACCCACGTACTATCCTTTTTTAATCTCTAGGTTGCCTTGACTTCTGGAACTCAACACATATCTCCTTGCTTCTCACAGTGTTGGCTCTTCCCTCTCTGGCCTATTTGCTCTTAGTTACCCCTCAGGTAGCTGTTAGGCAATTGAGGATCTTCTTTCTGTGTCCCTGCTACACTGCCCTGTACAGCTGAAGGACCCCTACAGACTGGACTCAACCCAAAGAGCAATGTCAGTAGGATTCTGGGCACAAATAAGCTTGAAAAATGCTCGGCTGATTTAGGTTTCATCTTTCTTTATGGCAGGGTTTCCTCATGCTTTTAGTATATTAGTGTACTCTAAGAATTTCTAAGTTTTTAAATATTACTTAATTCTGAAAGTCTCCTGAGAAGTACTCCAAAGGTCAAATATTCTGTGGGTCAAATCCTGGAAAGCCCATTCTAAAGTAAAGTAAGCTAACTGAAATCATTCTATATTGGGATGTATGTAGGATGGAAGACTAGGAGGACCATGAGTGAAGGAATATACTTCTTGACTCTTAAAGGTCTTTATAAGACCTCAGAATTTAGTGGGCAGTCATGATTCCTTCAAGAAATCTCTATTAAGGCACTGGGTTAGTCACTTAGTTCTAATGAGCAGAACACTTGACACAATCATGTCCTTGAGGAGTTCTTCCTTTGTGATGCAGCCTGACTGGATCTGCCACAAGACCTCAGAGGAAAGAGCTCAGTCAGTCTGTTCTTACATATATATGGTTGCTTTGATGATGTGTGAGGCAAGAGGTATAGAGGACACAAACTGGAAATAAAGCTTGATAGAATAGTCAGCAACTGGCAGAAAGGTTTGTCAGTCACAGAGGAAAAATGAGATGTGAACAGTTCCAAAACAATAACCTTTGGAAAAACCAACCATCAATGAGCAGGGAGAGAAAGAAGAACCAAAAAATATTACAGAAGGGAAGCCGGAGAAGAAAGAAGAAAACCAAGATACTGCATTATTAATAGTTACTACACCGTTACTACAGTGGCTAACATTTAGTGAGCTGTTGTATTTATTCATTGCATTCATTCAGTGAACTTGGCATTTTATTATTGAATCCTCACAAGAGCCCCAGTGAGCTTGCTGAAGTTAAGGAATTGCCCAAAGTCACACAGCTAGTAAGTAGTGGTAGAGTTGGAACATGAAGCAGTCTACTCCTAGAGCCCATATGTGAAGATGGGGGAAGTTCCCCCAACCCCTGCAAGGTGGAGGAAGAGCTTTAGAAAGAAGAATATGGGTAACAGTGCCAAATAGCACAAGGAAACAAGTGAAATAAGAACTGGGAAGGATTTTGGATTTGGCAGTTCTAAATTTTGGAAAGTACACTTTCCAAAAGAAGGGAGTCACAGAAACATACCAGATTATTGGTAATAAGACAAGGATTGGATGCACTGAAATTAGAAGTAGTTGGATATGCAGCATTTATTTGAGAAATTTGACCTCAAAGGAAACTGAACTTAGTGGAGGCACCTTAGTAAGCCCTTAATCCATTAGGGTCAGTATACTATTCAGGGTACTTAGTTGCATTAACAACCCTAAAACCTCAGTGGCTTAAAACCATAGAAATTTATTTCTTGCTCTCACTAGAGTCCAGTGAGATTTGTGGATGAGGAGCACTCTGTTCCACATAGTCATTCAGAGACCTACGCTCCTAGCATGTGCGTCATCCTTTAAGACCTCAGAATCCTCTAACTCAATCTGTGACTCTTTAGACCAGGAAAGAGCTTATGAATGAAAGATGGGGAGATGGAGAGATAAGTAATGGCTAGACTTAGAAGTGATGTACATCATTTATATCTACATGTGTCCAGCTATCATATGTTCACATGACCCTATTCTGACCAGAGGGCTTTCTGGGAAATGTGCTATAGATATGTGCCCAGGAAGAAAAGCAAGCAGCTTACCTTTAGCCTCTCTCTCTGAGCTCCTCTGTTACAACTCTGTTCTTCCTCTGCTTACTAGCTACATGGTAGAGTGAAGAGGTTCAGATGCTTAGAGACCCTAGTTTCTTTTCCACTTTCATCTCAAACGTGAACTTGAAGTCTAGTCTTGGTATAGGCCGCCATCCTTTCCTGACTAGCCCAGAGTTGGCCTCATCCTGCAGTGCTGGACTTCTACTTCCAAGGAGTCTGGTGGCCCTAAGCTGGCCCTGAATTAAGAGAGGTGATTGTGGGATCAAAGAAGATACAGAGCAAAGAAAATCCTCTGCACCGTGCTGATAATTCCAGGGAAGGCTATCACATAGTAAATGTGAATGAGTAGGGCAGGCAGGGAGCAGTGGGTCCCCTAGAGAATATTTACCCCTCCTAAAATTCTAGCTGAATGTCAGTGCTTAGGAATATGGGACCCTTATTGCCAGATCTTCACATTTTTCAAGAAAAGTCAGAAATCTAGATTTTTATTTGAAAAATCATTGTTTTTTTAAAAAAATTGGTCAAATAAAATACCTGTGGGCCAGTACATGGACATTATGTTTTCCAAATTAGGTCTAGGAAGCAGAATAAGCAATCAATCCATACTCCTCTGCACCTTATGCTCTTGAACTTTTTGATACTACAGTGCAAGATGATTATAATAAAATAAGACCTTCACCAGTCCACAACAGATGCACCCCTAGTCTGTTTTTCAGTGCTCGCTCTCTCTGTCTTCATTTGAGAATATGAGAGAAAAGTGGGTACTTCAGACGCCACTGTCCACAGGCTCCTATCTTGCTTGTTGGGACCAACACTGACCTCAAATGATCCCTCTACTGCTGACACATGTGCTAAGAGCAAAAGCCCATCACTCTGAAGACAGCTGAAAAGCAAGCCCATGGCCTGAAGGCTTGCAAGGGTGTGGGTTGTTTTGCACTCAAATGGAAAGGCCAAAGAGTGCATTGACAAAACACTATTTATTAGCTGTCCTAAGCCTCCAGAACAGAAGCACCACAGGTGTGTGCTGCTCCAACAGACATCCCTCTAGAGCCCTTCCTGCACCAGTGGTGTCCACATGCTACTAAAAGCAGTGTTTAAGTTGAACTGAAGATTAAAAATTAAAATATGCTTCTGTAATAATGACAAATGCTCTGCATCCACCCACATGTACTTTTGTGAGACAGGGCCCATAGGTATGGTCTATTTAATTTAAATAAATTAATGTTAAGTGCTGTGCATTATAAGAAAAGTGATCAGCACCATTTTTTTTGTCTTTTTATTTCTTTTTATTTCATTTAAAAGGAAGGCATGCTTGGAATGACTGAAAAATTCTTGGCTCAAAATGTTGAAACTGCTTCAGAGTTACGCTCTGGAGAGTAATTTGGTACATCTTAGAGAACTTTTTTTGGTTTTTGTTTTCTCTTCTTTTTCCTTTGAGGGGATGTGTGGAGCAATTTTTATTTGGTCTTATTTTTAATTAACCAGTGGGCAGCCCTGAGCAGAGGAGTATGGATTGATTGCTTATTCTGCTTCCTAGACCTAATTTGGAAAACATAATGTCCATGTACTGGTATGGGAAAGTAATATAATAGAGTAAGTGTCTCATTTAATGACACATGATCCTTTTTGAAAGTTGCCTTTTCTCTCCTTGAGTGGGACCAGTATTTTATGAAATTATGACTTATAAAAATGGGTGGGACTTTGATGTACTATAAATGTGACTATGACTGTCAAGGAAATTTTTCTGCCATGTGCTGTTCTTGACATTGTTTTCTGACCTCTTTCACTGGTAGAGAAAAGTATTGCCCCTTTTGAAATAATCCAAACAGATTCAGCTCTTAATTACTTCCTGTTTAGAAATATGCACACAATGTAGATTTGCAACCCATAAAATCATAACCAAGGAGTTCATATTAACCTAAAGTTAATAAATAAATAAGGGGAGAAATAAAAAGGGGAGAAATAGAGGAAGCTCATTCTTAAAATAGAACACCAGCCAACAAGTATAGATAGAATGGGGAAAATAATCATTAGCTGAAAGTCAAACCATCACAGGAGTACTTGGTACCAACAGTTGTTGTCAGTGGATGTGAGGTTTGGTGGATGGAGGTTTGGGGGTAGGATAACTTCAGAACATCTCTTTGCAAAAAGATGGATCAAATACAAAGGGGGAAAACAGCAGCTATTCGTGAGGAAGGCTGGCAGACAGTGATCTTAACTTGTCCCAGTGATCATGATCAACGTCTTAATGGGACCAGTAAACATCATGTGACCACTGACATGATTCATTGAGAAGAGTCCAGCATCATTTCTGCCCTATTTCTGCCAAAAATATGTGGCTCGCATCTGGTCAGGAGAAAACATAAGACCAACCCCGATTGGTAGTCATGCTATAAGACCACTGTATTCTTTAAGCTTTACAAAGACATGAGAATAAGAAAGACTGTTCCAGACTGATGGAAATTGATGCAACATGTTCACTAAATAAAACACACGTTCCTAGGTAGGATGCTGGGCCAGAAAGGAAAATGGACATTTGGTGTCTATTTTGGTGGGACAGTTGGTAAAATTTTAATGGGGTTTGTGAATGGGATGGTAATGTTGAACCAGTGCTTATTTCCTCATTTTCAGAGGTTTGCACAGTGTCGATGTAAGGGAATATTCTTGTTAAGGAGAAGTATATCCCAGAATATTTAGTGGTAAGGGGAAATCTGGGTTTGAGAAATGAGAAAGTTCTTTGTTTTGTTCTTGCAATTTTTTTGGTAGATTAAAAACAAAACAAAGATTAGAAGAAAATAAAGCAAAATAGGAAGAGTAGTTGCCCTCTGAATACCAAGATCATGCCTGGTTTCTAAAATGTTTTGTTAAATTTTGCTACATTTTCCAGGTAAATAATAAACATGCATTTTTTAGTTGAGAGGCATTATAATAAAGTACATAAAGTATACCCACTTGATTTTTTACTTGTGTTTACACACTGGGCGAGACAGTGAACATTTCCAGCATGATATAATGTTCCTCTAAGTGCCTTCCCTGTTCATACCTCATCACCAGAAGTTTCCATTATTCCAATTGGTCAACTGTCTTTACCAGTTCTTAAATTTCATATAAATGGAATGACACAATTATGTTCTCTTTTGTATCTGGCATCTTTTGCTCAATATATGGGTGAGAATCATATCTACCGATAGTTTATTCCTTTTAAGTGCTGTGAAGTATTCCATTGTTTGAATATATCACAATTTATCTACTCTCTTCTTGGTGAGAATTGTTTTTCCAGTTTGGAGTTATTATAACAAAATTTCTATGAACTCTTTTTGTGGAACCATGCCCTTAGGGGAGGAATTGCTTAGATGTATAGACCAGTGGTCAGCAAACTTTTTCTGTAAAGAATCAGATAGTATTTTAGGCCTTGTAAGCCATACATTCTACCATAACCAGTCAACTCTGCCACAGACAATACCCATTTTCCAAGCCTTCTTAGAATCTTGTAGTTGCCTCTGGACACTGTCCTGATATCTATGTTTGTGACAGTTATTTTTGATCATGAGGCACAAGCATGAGAATGAAGGCAACATACCAAGGATGATAGGGCAAAAATATATAAAGAAAATGAGTCTCTGATGGCATTTTTGAGCAGCTAAACCAAAACCATAAACTACCTACTTCAAAAATATTTTATATGTGAACAACGTAAATCTGTATAAGATGCTGTGAGTTTAATTTTTTGTTATTTATAACTCAATGCATTGCTAACATATTTTAATTCAGCTTCAGTTAATCAATAAGCTAACAAGAGATTTGTTGAATACCTGTTGTATATGCTGTGATTCTGTTACACTTTTGTTTCACTGAGTATTAAAAGGAATTCACAACATGACTCCTACTTGAAGAATTATAGTATAACACATGATATGTAACCATACCATTTCAAATAAATGGCATGATAGTGACCAATTGATATTTCTAAAATTATTCTCCCTATTCACTGTGGGAAAATAAATATTCCCTGCCTGGATATTGAAAGGGAAAGGACTGCTTCAGTCTAACGATTGAGTTTAATGCCATTCACAAGTGAGAGGCAGTTGCTTTCATAGAGAAATTGAAGAGCTCCTAAAGTTTGTGTAAGCAAAGTTAAATTCCTTAGCCTGCACGTATTCATGTTTTTAAAAGCTCATTGTTAAAACACGTTTTTGGATTTAGGGAATTATTCCAAAGTGTTTCTGATTAAAATAAATATCTTAGTCAGAGGGCATAACATTAATAATCCTCATAGTAGGTTTTGTACCATGGTGCTCACTGAACCTCTGAAGGATTGAGGTGATAAAGAGGTAGAATTTGAAGGTTTGCAAAGAGAGGTTTGGAAGGGAGTTTTGGAAGGTTTAGGACATTCCCTAGGAAGCCAAGTATATTTGTCTACTCAGGCTACCATAACAAAATACCACAGACTGGGTGACTTAAATGACAGAAAATTATTTGCTCACAGTTGTGGAGGCTGGAAGTTCATCATCAAGGTACCAGTAAATTCAGTTTCTGGTGAGACCTCTCTTCTTGGCTTGTAGATGGCCACCTTGTCACTATGTCCTCTCATGGTCTTTCCTTGGTGCCTGTGTATTGGGGGAGACAGAAAGCAGGCTCTCTGGGATCTCTTCTTATAAGGACACTAATCCTCTTGGATCAGGGCACCACCCTAATGACCTCATTTAACCTTAGTTACTTCCTTAAAGACCCCATCTTAAACCATAGCCACCTGGGTGTTAGGGCTTCAATATATGAATATTGGGTAGGGGGGACACAAACATTTGGTCCATAACACCAGGAAACCGAATGATGTGCTGAATGTTGAAGGGAAGGAGCAAGAGAAAATCATACAGAAGCCATATGACATGAAGGCATGGTCACTGGCTTGGAGCCCAGGGTTCTAGTTCAGGCCTTACACCAACTTGGTATGTCATGGGTTACATGGTTCAACCACTTTGTGTATCTTCAGTTAAAATGAAAACAGCAAATGTGAGATTACTACAGTCAAGCATATAACAGGGTGGATGTGGAAAGAGGCAGTATGACTCTTAGATCAGGGAAGCAGATCCCTGACACCGGCCCCATCCTCAGAACTAGTGCTCTGGAGTGCCTTCCTTCAAGGAAGTCCCCCTCTAAAGCCTGGCATTTGTTGGGACTAGCCATGCCATCTGCACTTTGTGTGCCAAGCCCGGATGATGGCCATTTCTTTCCTAGGAGCACTTTCTGACCTTCTACCTCACATGTAGGGTAGACTAGAAGCCCCATAGAGCTCTGGAACTCATATATACAGAGTCATCCTAGGGCCTCATAGAGATACCAAGTTCCAGGAAGCAGCTTGAAGAACAGGTTATTACCACTGACTGCTGTAGTGGTTCCTTTACAGGATCACATGAGATTGGGTCACCAAAATAGAGTTGAGACACTAAATTTGAGCTGACTCTCACTCATATAGGACACAGGACAAAGAATCTTCACATGCACTGATTGGAAGATAAATAAGTATCTCTTCTCTACCTATTATTTTAAGTCTTCATCAATAAATCCCTATAACTCACATGGGTCCATGAATTTTGTTATATAATTTCTAATCGAACTGCTTTTATAGACAGGCAACCTACAAAAAGATTTTTCCATAACCCATGTGTCCCGGGGTAGCTCTAGAAAAGGGCATACTCCTTTACATTTTGTCTGAAACTATATCTGGTTAAGAGATTAGAGGAGTCAAAGTAGATAAGGATTAATAGTGAGAAGGTTTCCAGAAAAGGAAATCCTGACAGCTAGAATATTACTCAGTCTTTGGGAAAAAAAGAAGAGCAATTCAGAATCTTTAGGTATCTTTGTTTCTTTTAAATAACACTAAAGACAATAAATTAAATTGAATCTCAGGCTTAAAATTAATTACTGAGCGTTGAGCTCTTCACTAATTACATGTCAGGTGTCTGGGTACTTACTCATTCCGTGCTCTATAAACAGACTCCTAAACCTGATCTTGGCATTTGCACTGTGGAGCAGGCTGCTGATGTCTGGTTTTCTGCCTCTCCTCTTAGAATACAGATGCAATTGAAAAAAGCATCTGGGCAGTTCTTAATGGGTCATTTCTAGGCCTTAATTAGACTGGTCCCATCTATGTTTTTGGTGCCCAAAAGCCTTTGATTACAGTGCCAATTATCAATTGATTACATTTTAGCTCCAATCTACCCTTCGTTACCTGCTCTGCCATATTGGAGCAAGACCATTTAAGCATTTCTCCTTTGCAGCAAGGAATGTTGTTAAGCTTTTGTCAGTGAAGTGCTGCAAAGGGACATTGCGGGAGGAAGGATCTTCTCTCTGGTGCCAGTGTGTTCACCTCATTAGACAACTGCATATGCCTGGCCTTTTCTGCTGTGCCCAATGGGCTGGCAACACATATCACCTTCCAGTAAGCATCTTCCCCTACAACCTACCTCAGAAAGCCTGTGAAGCAGAACGCCTCTGGTGGGGGTCCTTGCTACTACAGGCTTATCCTGGCTCCTCCTTTGTACATTCAGAGTTCACTTTCCAATAAAATGTTAGCAAATACTTGTTTTCCAAAGCTAAACATATAGCACTCATTGTGTGAACATTTTCATCCTGCAGAGATTCTGCAAATAAATGCCTTAAGAAGGGAAAAACAGAAATGAACCTTAGGGAACACTTATATTTCTCAACATGTTTGCACCATTTTTATTCCCCAGAGGCAAAAAGACGGGGAAATGAAGGCAAGGTTGTGCATGCTGTCGAGGTAGAGCTTAGCAAATTGGTTATTAATCTGGCTTTTAGGATGCTTGAAACTTCTGGCATATATCTAGATGCCAAGATCAGTGAGGAACAATTTTTATGAATCAGACACTGTTTTAAAGATTACTAGAATAATCATTTAATTCTCACTACCACCATATGGGGACAGCCCAACTACCAGCCTTTTCTAAGTGACGTTGAATAATTTGGTTGAGGTCTGCGAGTAGCAGAGCTTGGATTTCAATCAGGACATTCTGGCTGCAGAACATACACTCTTAACCACTGTGCTAAAGTAATGTACTTGGCAGTCAAGCTTGAAGTGTCTTTGGAGGGAATCTCTCAAGACAGCCCTTAAAACAAAACAAAACAAAACACATCCCATAGTAGCTTAACTACCCTGTTTCACCTTACACTACAACCCAAATCTGTTTGAACCCAAATAACCACTTTCTTCACTTGGAAGAAACTTTCACTGAAAGTTGCTGGAGATATCACAAAGACAGACTGTCATACAAAATTTAAACTCACGATCATTAATCTCAAAGGGACACAGAGCCCTCCCCACTGATTCTCCTGGTTCCCTCATCATAAGCTCATGTTCCTACACTGAGGCATTTCAACTTTCTCTTCATCCCTCAAACTTCTCCCTCCCTCTTCCTCCCTACCTTGCCTCATTTTTAACTGAAATGTAGAAGTCCTCAGATAAGAGCCTTACCTTCCCACAGTGGAATCCACAGGCCCCCCTGCATTTGCAGACATATTTTCTTTCTATCGCAATGTGAGAAAGGCCTTCATTCTAACCATGGTGTGTTCTTCCACTGTACTCAGGTCATTTCCACTCTCTGCTACATCAGGTGTTCATTCCTTCAAACTTCCCTCTCTTTTCTGCACTCCTATAGCAATGCTCTCTCTCTGTGATTGATCCCATCAGTATATTCATATGCTCTAATATCTCACATCTTAATAAGGAGATTCTTTTTTGACCCTACAGCCCATGCCATTGCTCTGTTCTCATCCACAACAAACCTTCTGGAAAAGGTTGTATTCATTTTTGTGGTATATATATATATACAATGGAATATTACTCAGCCATCAGAGATGATGAATACTTATCATTTACATCAATGTTGATGAAACTGGAGGGGATTATGCTAAATGAAATAAGTCAATTGGGAAAAGACAATTTTATGGTTTTACTCATATGTGGATTATAAGAAACTGTAGTACAGAGGACCATAAGGGAAGGGAGGGAAAACTGGATGGGAAGAAATCAGAGAGGGAGACAAACTATGAGAGACTCTTAACTATGGAAAACAAACTGAGGGTTGCTGAAGGGGTAGGGGGTAGGGTTATGAGGTAATTGGGTGATGTGATCGCATTAAGGAAGGCACGGGATGATAAGCACTGGGTATTATATGAAACTGATGAGTTGTTGAACACTATATCTAATATAAACTAATGATGTACTGTGTGTTGGCCAATTGAATTTAAATTTTTTTTTAAAAATTGCATTCATTTTGTCACTTGACATGCTTGTCCGGTTCAGTTGACTTTTGTCCTTAATGCTCCAAATGAAACTAAACCAGTCAAGTCCCCAGCAACTTCCACATTTTCAAATCCAGTGGCTTAGTCTCAGAAACTGACCTTATTCTTTTAACTTGGTGACCTTTAACATTGCTTACTTTTCAAATACTTTCCCTGTCAAATACTTTACCTTCCCTGATAGCATATTTTCTTGGTTTTCCTTCATATTAGCCAGACTGGCTACATAGACCTTGGATTGGGAGACATTTTCTAGGTTCCAAATAGTAATACTTTAAGCTTTGCAGGCCACATAGGACTCTCCCATATTCTTTTCTGTATATTTGGGGTTTTTTTTAACAACACCTTAAAAATATTTTTTTAAATCATTCTTAGTTTATGGGCAACACAAAAACAAGACTACAGACCAGATTTGGCCTATGCATTGTAGTTTGCCAATCCCAGACTTTAACAACAAAGGTTTAATTCTTGCTTATGTTCCATCTTAATCATGGGTCAGAGGAGTGTTCTGCTCATTTTAATGACTCCTGATTCTTATTGAACAGCCACCATCTCAAACATGACAGTCACTGTGCCAAAGTAAGTGAAATGAGGGTTCTGGAATGTTCCACACCAGCAACGGTGGCTCATAACTCTTTGGCTAGAAGTAGTGGCATGGCCCACCCAATCATAAGAGAGTCCTGAAATTTAGCCCCACTGATGAACATCACCAACCAGAATCATATTCTTAGAAGGCAGTTTCCCACAGGTCTCTCCTATTTCTGCATGTCTTAAAACAGAGGTACTGACAGCTTTTGTTCCAGACCACCTTTGTAAGGATGTCTTTTTGTATAGCAAAAAGCCATGAAAGATAGAAGTTGTGCCTCATTCTGGAGCATAGTTTGTTTACTGTTCAATATAATAATGTGTTTCTGAGGCAACAGATGGGCTAGTTTGCTTGGAACCCATTAAAAAGATTGGGATTCCCTGAGCTATGAGTTCCTCACCTATGATCCAAGCCCATAATGCATGCATCATCTACATATCAACCCCATTGGATGTGAGGACAGGAGGAACCAAGTGAACATGAAGTTCCTGCGGCTTTCTGTGTCATGCAAAATAAAGTGCTTTGTCTCTGACCCAGCACCTGTGTCTTCTGACAGCACCTATGAAACCACAGCAGGCTAAGTTAGAAGACAAAGAAGATCCTCATCCTCATGCTCCTTATATAAATGAGTGGGGCCACTTTCATTCTTGTCACTTTATCATAAAGGTCTTTCCTGAACTTCCCGACAAGTTATTCTCTACCACATCATCCTATTTACTTCAAAGATACTATAATTTTAAAACATAAATTCTGTCTTAATTTTCCATTTCCCTTCTCTTGAATGTAAGTTCCTTAAAAGTTGACATTACCATCTTCAGTGCCAAGAACAGTGGTCTGACACAACAGCTATGGTGAAGGAAGAGCGGATGAAAGAGAGGAAGAAAATTAATGTGGGTGTCATGTCCCTGATCCACAACAGGTCTGAGTACTTCTCTCCAGCTCCAGAGTTGAAATGTATTTAGACGGGTTGGCCAAAGGGACGACTAAGCCTTCAGGAAAGGTTAGCCATTGAAAGTCGATCCAGATTTAGAAATCTTTTTTCCATCGGAACAAGAACACTGGGCCTATTTCTATGCCAAACCATATCCCTGAATGGAGGGAGCTAAAATTTTCTCCCTTGAATAGACAGATATGGGTATAGATCTTGGCAGGTCCTTTGCTGGAACCCCTCAGCCTGCTTGCAAAACCAACCCTGACCATACAAGGAAAAGGCCCAGATATCAGTTTTGTGGTGATGGGTTAGGAGGATGGGGGTGGACAGTTTGTCTTTTATTTGCATTTGTCTGTTAGCATGGATCTTGTAAGGTTTCCTCAGTCTGCACTTCTGTGGATTTGATTTCCAATCTAGGGACACTTAACAATTTTTAGATGAAAAATGCACCAACCTTTCCTTGCCTTGCCAAATTTGGTGGGGATACAAAAAAGGGCATTCTTGTAAAAATACAGGATTTTTTTTTCTAATTACCATTATCTCTTTCAAAAACTCAGAGTCTCCTGTTTATTTTTGTTCTCTTCTGTTCTCAGGGTGGTTTTCCCATCCTTTTCTCCTTTTGCTTTTCACATTACCAGCGTTCTTTGGGATTTCATCTGAAATCCACAGCATTACTCTGACTGCTGACATTTTCAATATCTCTTTTCTTACCTGAATTTTAGATCTTGCAAACCGGCTTGGGAAGAGTGACAGCAATTTTTACTTATTTACTTTAAATTGCAGCAATAGTTCAAAAGGTTTTGAGTTTCTATAGAGTAAAGTGATGTATTGTTTTATTAATTCAACTATTTAATACAGAGAGAAGAATTTGCTAGCTTTTGAGTCAACATGACAAATGGAAGACTTGATTTCTTTTTTAAAGTGAGCTAAGCAAATGTTTACTTCAGTAATGAAGGGCAAATGTGAGTAACACAATTCTGGTGCCCTGGAATTGCTTTCTGTGTTGGCTAAAATAATGATTCTCAAAAAGGTACTCTTAGAGAATAGTTTCCCAATGAAATGGGCTAATGTGTTCTAGTGCTCAAATTTTAACAATAGTATTTTCCCCATTACCTGGGAAAAAAATAGATGAACTGAACTATTTTCTTGAATTTAAGTTTTTCTCCCATAAATAGTGTTCATGCATGTTGAAGCTGCTGCTGCTTATCTGTTAACAAAAGTCAGCAGATGACCACTTTTTTTTTAAAGATTTTATTTATTTATTTGGCAGACAAGAGATCACAAGTAGGCAGAGAGGCAGGCAGAGAGAGAGGAGGGGAAGCAGGCTCCCCGCTGAGCAGAGAGCCTGATTCGGACCTCGATCCCAGGACCCTGGAACCATGACCTGAGCCGGAGGCAGAGGCTTTAACCCACTGAGCCACCCAGGCACCCCCAGATGGCCACTCTTAATGAATCAATAGCAAACAGATATTTACATAAAATTCAGAATCTCATTATCTTACTAAATCTTTTGCATTATTTTCCCAAATACATCACTTCACATCTCTGAATTGGTTTCTGGCTTCATGAGGAAATAAGCTAAATATTTGTGGATCTCTAAAATGAATTCTTTGATTTCTAGTTGTTCTACTATCTAAACAAAATTGTCACTCTGTATTCTAGACCATGACATAGATCAGTTCTCCTCATAATAACAAAATTACTGAACTGTTTAAAATTCAGTCTTAGAGAACTTCAAAATTTATAGTCTTCAAAATCTTAGAGAACTTCAAAATTTATAGTCTAACCTGGTCAGCCCAAGGGAGACTCCTAAATGAATGCTAAACAAGTCCAAATTCTATAACAAGATTGTACCTCCTACTGTCTCTTCCATGGACTTTATCAGCTGGTTTCCACCTAACACTGCAGAGTCAGAATGTTTATGTTTATGTTTCTGTGTATATTGATTTGAAAAAATGGCCATTCTAGGAAAACTTAGCTTAGTTAATGCCAATGACCATCTACTAGGGTTCTTTCTTTGTTGATGGTTGGGCTGACTGTGGATGGATTTCCATATTACCCATTATTCTTATCAGTCTCTGCCCACCCCCCGTGTGTGTGTGTGTGTGTGTGTGTGTGTGTGTGTGTGTGTTGACTGAATGACCTATCATTCAACCTCAGGTCAACAAGATGATTTAAACTCCTATCTCTGTGGACCCATTTAAGATGAAAGCATATAAATCAAGTACACTATGAAATAATAGAAGAAACATCATTCATCACACTGTTAGTCTGCAGCAATGAGGCTGGATACTGAGCTTGGGTTAAGAGGAATAGAGCTATCTTACAACATATGCGACATATGGAAGCCGTGTGCTCAAGTGTTCGTGGTATAGATCATCTTGCAGGAGACTTCATGCCTCCACTGAGAGCGCACACTAGATATTTATGACCCATCTGTCAACTCAGAGTTTACTTTGGTTTTTATGTTCCACAGTTCTCCCAATCTTGATGGCCGTGAGAAAGCGAAGCATAATTGGTTTCCATGGAGATATTATCACTCTTTGCATGTTGTAGTGCAGCTGAATACTTTAATTCTACTTGTTTTCATGTTGAAATGCATCAGCAAGTTGTTCAAATTATCTTTTCCCGGGTGAATTTCAGATCCAGAGTGTTGTTACTTTTTCCAAATACCTAGTTGCTTGTAATGTTATAAGAGGAAAGGAGGTAGCTTGCCCGTATTGAAATAGATAACCAAGACAATATAGGCTAGCACTACATGAAAAATAAGTACCAGTAAATATACTGACTGAGAGCCAACTACTCTTACTCATCCAACTAAAATTGTATACTACATAACAGTTGAGAGATGAAAAGTTCATTCAGTTTTCTGGTTATTTTCTATGCTTGAGTGTTATGTTTGTCGCTAAATAGCTGCCAATTATTTGCCACATTACAAGACAATTGTGATAGAGAATGTGAAAATTAAGTGGGTTTGTGCAGTGTGTATACCAATGGTATAGAAAAATAAAGGGTAAATCTTAACCTTGTAAGTGGTGGTTAGGTTGAGAGAGGTATGTCCTGATCTAAATGGGCTAGATATCCTCTGAGGCACCCAATTCCCAGATGCTTCTATTCCTCTGCCTAGTACATTAATCCTGATGTTTTTTATGATGCTCTCCCAGCCCAGGGCTGTTCCTCCTATATTCTTTGAGTGATTCAACCCACAATCATGGCTTCTGTGGATAGTAGGCAGGTTTGTGTCATCCCTGCAGAGCTATACACCCACGTTCCTAACTGGCCCAATGGCCTTCCAGAGGCTACTTTAGGCACTTCAAATGCAATATGACCAAATCTAAACCTTTATCTTCCTCTTCCCTAAATCAGCTTGCCTCCCTTTTTCCTTTTCCTCCTGGAATGGTTCCACCAAACTCCCTATTGTCTAAGCCAACCATCTTCCTCACCTCTGGCCTTAGGCCCTTGTCACCTCTTACTTGATCTAGTGCAATGGCATCCTTACTGTTCCCTGTCTTTAGTCTTACACAACATTAATTAGTCCCTCAAAATCATTCTCTAGTATGTAAATTATTGTAAGCTTTTCCCTTGATAAAAGTTCTTCAAGATCTTACCATCACCTAGGACAAAATCTAACTTTTATTTGCAATCCACCAAAGCCCCTCAGCTCATCAGCCTGTATATCTGTGAAGAAAACAGAAGAGCTAATGAATATGATTTCAAGAAAGCTTTGTACCTGCTGGAATATATTGATGAGGAGGAAGATGTAAATATAAATGATCTAAAACTAGAAATCCTTTGCAAAGCTCTTCAGAGAGATAACTGGTCCAGTTCAGATGGTAAGGATGATCCACTTGAAGTATCTAAAGACAGTATATTTGTGAAAATCTTACAAAAACTTTTAAAAGATGGCATTCAGCTCAGTGAGTACCTGCCAGAGGTGAGAGACCTTCTGCAAGCAGACCAGCTCGGAAGCCTGAAGTCTAATCCTTTCTTTTGAGTTTGTTTTGAAAGCAAACTATGAATATTATGTTATGGGGCAATTGTAACTTTTTCTAAAAATGGTCACTATTCCTGAAAATTTGTAGAAGCATGTCCTTATAAAAATCTTGGGCCTTAAACATCTAAAAAAAAATTCTTCATATTTTTCTTCAGATTCTTCATAAATCTGAACCTTAGTTCTCAAATCAGCACCATCTTCTTAATTGCATGGCTTTTGAAATGTTAGTACTTTCACATTTTATCAAAATAACACATATATATATAGTTTTAAAAATCAAATAGTACAGAGGGTCTATAAATAAAAGCGAATGTTCTTTTCCCGATCCTGTCCTCCCCCAGTCCAGATCCCCAGGACAAGCACTTTCCAGCACTTGTTTCTAATTCTTCTAGTATTCACCGGTGTATGTTTAGAAAATATATTTTCACTATCATTTTTTGCTTAGCAACCTTAGGGATCCCATTACTTGCATTCCCCACCTCCTCCTAATACAATTATATCATCAATGTATTTCTTTACCTTTATGGACTTAAAATAATAGAAACTTCTATTTCTTATAGCATCAATTCTAGATACTGCCTTTCTATACTTCAGATTGTAATATTAGGATAACAGCCTTCCTACCCTTTCTTTCACCTCTTCTCTCCACACCCCTTCCTAAATTTTATCAAATGTGTTTTTACTTTCATAATCTGCATATGCTATTCTATAACAATGATTAATTTTTCTGTTCTTTTTCTGTAAGTGGACTTTTCAAGTTTTAGCCATCAATGACATACTTACATTATCATGTCCCTATAAATATTGTTCACTGCAGAGCTCTTGTTTCATGATGTTTCTTTTACAGCTTTTATGTTCTGAAATACTAATTGCCTTGCTAGGATTTCCTCCCTTTATCATATTCTTAAATTCATCCAGCATCTCAATGGTGCTATGGGGTCTATGGATTCTCTTTTTCCTCCATAAGATCTCCCTCCTGGGTTGTCCATATTCCTGCTGCCATCTGGACTGATTGTTCTCTAGGCCTGCTCCATTCTGTCACTCTGGGACTCTTAATGTTCAACTGAGTAGGAGCCTTTGTTTTCTGGATCCTTTCCTTTGTTTAGTGTCTCATTTGGCTGGAACATAAGTAACTTCCTAAGAAGCAATACATGAGAAATAAAATTTCTGCACCTTGGCACACTTAGTAACATATCTACTGGCTCTTCGAACTTGACTGATAGTGTGGCTTGTATAGCATTCCATATAACTTTCCCCCAGCACACATAAGGCATTGATCCACCTGAAAATGCCCATCTTATTCTTTCCTTCATGTAAGAGTCCTATGGTTTACTTCATAGATCTTTTAGATTGTCCCTTTATCCTTCTATTAAATTTAACATTGCGTGTAAGTGTGGGATGTTTTTATCTTTTGCTTTGTTATAGTTTTTTTTATTATGCTAGACATGGAATAGAACATTTTAATTAGAAGATTGGAGAAAATATTTCCTTGATAATTTCTGCTCTCTGATTTCTGTATTATCTATGGAAACCCCATTCTTTGGATGTTGTACTTATGATTTCATTTATATGAGGTTCTAGAAAAAACAAAACTACCATGACAAAAAGCAGATCAGTGGCCACCCAGGGCCCCTGGTAGGCAGATAGGATTGACAACAACAGGATATGAGGGAACATGTTGAGAGATGAAAATGTTTTATATAATGACAATGGTGGTAGTTTCATAAATACATGTTTATGAAAGTTCATCTAATTGTACACTTAATATTGGGAAATTTTGAGGTACATTTTACCTCCAGGAAAAAAGCCTTTTAAAAAGGAACTGAGTCAAAACAGTAAGAAGCTTAATGAGATCTATTGCATGATATCATCGTGTAAATTAAAAGTAAATACAGCACACTCATAAACTGTCATTCAGCCATAAATAGAAAAGAAGTACTGACCCATGCTATGACATAGATGAACCTTGTTTTCTATCATGCAAAGTGAAAACAGCCTGACACAAAGCCACATTTGATTCAATTTATATGAAATATTCAGAATAGACAAGTTCATAGAAACAGAAAGACGATTTGCCATTTCCAGGGCCTGGAAGAGAGGGAATCAGAATGACTGGTTAATGGATATAGAGTTTCTGGTTTGCAGTGATGAAAGTGTTGTAGATTTAGGTAGTAATGATGATTGCACAACACTGAATGCACTAAAAGCTACTGAACTGCATATCACATGAACCATGGTTAAAATACTAAATTTTGTGGTGTGCCTGAGTGGCTCAGTGGGTTAAAACCTCTGCCTTTGGCTCAGGTCATGATCCCAGGGTCCTGGGATCGATCCCTGCATCAGGCTCTCTGCTCAGTGGGGGGGCCTGCTTCCCTTCCTCTCTCTCTGCCTGCCTCTGCCTACTTGTGATCTCTGTCTGTCAAATAAATAAAATCTTTAAAAAATAAAAATAAAAAAATAGAAATTTTGTGTTACCTGTATTTTCCCACAATAAAAATAAGTACGTGTACACTGTTTTTCCACTTGCAGCACTGATGGGGTAACTTATATTAGACCAAAATTTCCACCGAGAAAAACTAAAAGCAGTATACATGTACTTTAGGGGGAACAAAAGCTTTTGAATCTGGCCAAGAAATTGGTCAAGGCAGGTAGAACATGAGGGAAGGTATATATGCTAGATTTTCAGACAGACCCCAGTAATCCTTGACTCATGGTATTCATGCCCTTGATTTTAGATGTGACTTGTGTTTTGCCTCTAACCAGCATATAGCAAAGGCAATGGGCTGTCACTTCTGTGATTTCATTACATAGAGGACTATAACTTCCACCTTGCTAGCTGAGTCTGTTGTGCTCTCAGCTTGTATGCTTTGATGAAGAAAGTGTTGGAATAGCCATTATGGCAAAGGAACAGAGGATAGCCTAAGGCTAAAAACTAGCCAGGAAGTAAAGACTTCCTTCTAATAGCCTGTGAGAAACTGAAACCTGCTAACAACCACTGAGTGAGTTGGAAGTAGATTCTTTCCTGGTCTAACCTTGAGATGAGATCCTCGCCCTAGCTGACACCTTAGTTGCAGCTTCATGAGAGACCTGGAAGCAGAGGACTGAGCTAAGCCATGTCTGGATTCCTGACCCTGAGAACTGTGAAATAATAATTTGTGTTGTTTTAAGTCTCTAATTTTATGATAATTTATTACACAGCAATAAATAATATAAAGAGCTGAGGGCACAGAGTGAAGGACAATATAGTGGGTGCTGGACAATCTTTGTCTCCCTTTTCCTCAGAGTATTGCTTGTTTTTAGTGCAAAAGCTTGAGGCTGAGCAGAATATAGCTGCCCAGAGATTTTTCCAGTTGAGAGTCATAAGTGAATGCAAGATTAGTAAGGCAGCCAGACTTGAAGTAGTAAGATCCTAAAGTAAAGGAAACTACAGAAAAGTGGCTCCAACATTCTGTATCATTCTATACTGCATATATCCTCAAAGACTTTGCCAGAGTAGTTTACATGATAAACTACTCTGGGTCAAGAGGCCAAAGAATTCAGCAGAGAATAGTTACTAAATGGTCACAGGATGAAACAGAGTTTATATACTCTAATAGATCTGGGGGAAGTAAAATTGCAGTTCAGGATAAGACAAGGAAGAGGAACCCTGGTAAATATTTCAGGTTTTCATCTGAGACTCCTAAAGTGCCAACCACTAGATAGATGAAGGGACAAAGTGGAATGACCAGCCCTCAGAAAGCCTGGAATCCCGCTCGAATCATTTCAGGCCTTGATTTAATCAATTTTTTTGCTTCTAGTTTACTTCCTAAAGGGAAATTAAATCTAATCTTTGGGAGAGAGAAAATCACCCACAGCCTATATAATATTTCATACAAAATGTCTAGCATTCAATCAAAAAATACCAGGCATGGCAGAAGACAGGAAAACTGATTTTCAAAAGATAAAACAAGCAATCAAAACAGATAATCCAGAAGACAATGAAAAAGTAGAGAATTTTGCCATAATATTGGGAGTCTTTTTAAAGTCAAATGGAAAGTTTAGATCTTAAAATTCCTGTTACTGATTTTAAGAACAAATAAGAAAAAAAAACACAGTAGAAAAAAAGAGTGAACTGGAACATCAAGTCATTTGAAACAATTTAGACAAACCAACAGAAGAAAGAAGAAAGGGGCGCCTGGGTGGCTCATTGAGTTAAGCCTCTGCCTTCAGCTCAGGTCATAATGTCAGGGTCCTGGGATCAAACCCCGCATCAGGCTTGCTGCTCAGTCGGGAGCCTGCTTCGCCCCCTCTCTCTGCCTGCCTCTCTGCCTACTTGTGATCTCTTTTTCTGTCAAATAAATAAAATATTTTTTTAAAAAAAGAAAAAAGAGGATGGAAAACACAAAAATAAACTGCAATTGGGAGAGTGGGTGCTGTAACATATATATAACTGGAGTCTTAGAAGGAAATAAAAGAGATGATGGGATAAAAATATACTTGAAGGGACAAATGACTGATAATTTCCTAAAACTGATGAAAGATATTAGCCATAGATTCAAGAATCTCTATGAACACAAGACCTTAAAAAATTAGTTGAACCACAACTAGACACACTAATAACATTGCTGAAAAAGAAGGATAAGAGTAAATTTTAAAAACAGAAAAAAATAAGTATTAATTTCAGGCAGAAACAAAAATACTGGCTTACCAACAGAAATTATGAAGCCAGAAGATAATGAGATGACATCTTTGGAAATGATGAAATTATTCAATAAAAAATCAAATTCTTTCAAAGGGAGAGGTGAAATATAGACCATTTCTAATTTTAAAAATAAAGAAACATCCATTGTGATAAACTCTCAACACATGATCCTCAGTGTCCTGGGATCTAGCTCCGAATCAAGCTCTCTGTTCTGTAGGGAGCCTGCTTCCCCCACTCTTTCTGCCTGCCTGCTTGTGATCTCTTTCTCTCTCTGTCAAAGAAATAAATAAAATCTTAAAAAACAAAAAACTCAATGAAGTGGGTATAGATGGAATGAACCTTAACATAACAAACATTATACCCAATGGTGAAAAGCTAAAAGCTTTTCCTGTAAACTCAGGAATAAGACAAGGATACCCGAGGGGGGACAAGATGGCGGGGAACTAGGAGGAGGCGCTGGTTCAACCTGTCCCCTAAAGTGAGCTGATTACCTACCAAGGAACTCCGATCACCCATGAAATCAGCCTGAGATCAGAATTCTACATGTCAGGATCTCTATGGGGGCAGAGGACGCCAGTGGGCAGGTA
>PISX010005712.1:93817-104819 GCA_004024625.1 Mellivora capensis | reverse complement strand
GGAATAGCGTTTGGGCAACACGGGCTCTTCCCAAAATCTCCCGGCTCACACCCAAACAGACCCCCCACCCCAAACCCCCAAACTCTGCCTGGAAAGCCCATTACTGAAAGGCAGCGGTTTGGCTAGGATCAATTATTAACAGTTTTTTTCCTCTTTCATATTTAATGCGGCTGCGGGTCTCATCCCCGGCAATCACATTAAGGAAATAGCACTGCAAATTGGTAAGACACGGTACTTAGTGTAGGAGGAACCGGATTATTTTTAAAAAATATATTCAGTGCTTTTCATTTGGGGAGAAGAATCTAGCAAAGGGTGGCTGTTATTTTTAATTGGCTCTGCTTTATTTGGCAACTTTTCTGAGTTCCGGAGGGTAGGGAGAGAGCCGGTAAAAAGGAGACAAGCCTGTATATATTTTTGTTTTCTCTCCCCCCCCACCCCTTCCACTCAATTACCCCTTTCTCTCTCCTCCTCACCACATGCAGCCGGTTGGAGTTAGGTGTGCTATGAAGGGCTGTTACCCCCGTCATCCACGGTTCCCCACCTTGGGACTGGAGCAATCTTGCTTCCCAATTTCCCTGAACTTGCTTTAACCAAACTGCGAGCTGAGCAGGAGCGGAAAAGGAGAGACTATTGCAACCATAAGTTATCTGTGAGCCCCTGGCGCTCCCTTGTCCACAGGCTGTAGTTGATAAATGGTTGCAATTGGGTTGCATGTGAATTGGAGTGTGCTGGGTGTTTGCGTCTCTAAGTGCAGACCCATGTTTGCGGGGTGTGTTGGCAGGGAGGGGGACAAGATATCTACGGACACACATGCCTGCTGCCATGTGGCCAAGAGATCCAAGCTTGTGATTAAGGCAGGGTGTCCTCGGACTGGACTGGAGAGCCAGGAGGTGTCTCGGCTGTGGCTGAACAGAAGTCACAGTGCTCCCTCAGCCCAGCCCTATGCTAATGCCCCCAGACACAAGGCCAGGACCCTTCAGGTCAATCACCTCTGGTTAGTCTGGCGATTGCTGAGGGAGGGTGCGCTTCAGCCATGGGGGGCTTTGACCTGAGTCCTGATCAGTGGGGACCCAAGTGGAGAAAGAGACTGAGAGACGGCCTGAAGCAGGCGCAGGTTTGGAAATGCCGAGAAGCCTGGTACATGTTTGGCTCCACTCTGTCCCAGTAACTCTCACCTGAAAGTGTCACTAGCAGCTCCTGGCCCATCACTGGGACCCTTTCTGGGAACTCGAATGCCCAGGTCCCCTCTCTGCAATGCAAGATGGGGAGTGGAAGCCAGGGGACGTCCTCTTGGAAGGAGAACATGGGGGCCTTTCATCCCCCCCTTCCTTTCTTTGATTCTATCGCTGCTTCTCTTTCAGCCAACCCCTCCGCCAACTGGCTGCACGCTCGCTCTTCCCGGAAAAAGCGCTGTCCCTACACGAAATACCAGACGTTGGAGCTAGAGAAGGAGTTTCTGTTCAATATGTACCTCACCAGGGACCGTAGGCACGAAGTGGCCAGACTCCTCAATCTGAGTGAGAGACAAGTCAAAATCTGGTTTCAGAACCGGCGGATGAAAATGAAGAAAATGAATAAGGAACAGGGCAAAGAGTGAAGATTCCCCCCGCCCCAGTCCTCCCCTCCCCTTCCCCATCTCACGGGTATTTATAAGTGATGGCTGCCTGGCCAGTGCTGTCTGGGATGTATTCAAGTGAATGGGGAAGGGAGTCTTTCTCCTCCAAGTCCTTTTCTGCATCTAGAGCATCTCCTTCCCTTTGCCCTTACCTTTCCTTCTCTTCTCCCTGAGCCTCAGAAGGAAGTTTTGTTGATTTAGAAGGTAGACATGTAGTTGGCTTCTAAAAAGGTGATGGGCCACAAGGAAAGAGAGACCCTAGTCGAGCCCCTAGCAATCCCCTTAATTTTTCTGGGAAGCCCCAGCCCCTCACTTCCAGCCTCCCTATCTCCACCCCTTGCCCGCTCCCACCCCAAAGTCACCCAGGGACACTCCAACTGCATACAGCCCAACAGAAGCCCACATACATAAATCCTGGAGCCCAGAGTAATAACAGGTAAAGCTCACAGCCAACACGCGAATGAAGTGACACCCCAAATGCAGACCATCGCACCCTAAATCTGGCAGGACAGCCCTCAGACCACCAGCAAGCCCAGATTTTACCCTTGACACAAATATACATCAAGAAGATGTCTAGAGACACATTCCTGAATGAGGCGCTGTAGCCTGAAGGGCTCAGCATCACAATCATCTCTATGGAGTCCCCAACTATACCCACTCTGGACCCAAGGGCAAATGGGGGTAAACTCAGCCCCCCAAGCTGGTGGGCTAGAAGGGGCAAGGAAAGGAGCTGTGGTCTTAGGAAGGTATCCTAGGACTTAGGAAGGTGTTACACACACACATGCACACACACACACACACACACACACACACATTCTGCTGCAGGAAACGTTTAATTCTGCATGTTGTTTTCCTCTCCTTCCAAGAAAAGGAGGTCAAATTGTGGGTCGTAAGCCTTGACAATGTCGTCTGTTCTCTGTGCCCTGCTTGACAGAGACTGTAACTTCTCTTGCTCTCCACCAGCCCTGAATCCTTCCACATCCTCCCCAGCTCTGAAATCAACTCTATTCGGCTAAATCCACCTTGCACCAGCGGAGTCAAGCCGCCCCTTGTAGAACCCTCCCCACCCATCCTGCCCCAACCCACCTTCCATCCCCTGCTAGTTCAACCGACTAGAGGCAGGAAAGCCAGGTCAGGAGAGTCCTACCGAGAATTTATTGTGAATCGACTCCCGAGCTCCCTTCCGGGATAACTTGTGGAGGACAGGAAGGAGCAAAGGCTCCAGCGCCGGGAGCTTGGCGAGTTCCTCCCCATCCTTCCCACGTTTCAACCCAAGCACAGGAGCCCCAGGCTTGGCGGCTGCCCACCCCAGCACAGAAGGAGACCTGCCCCAGGCGCTGGGCTTTGCCTTCTGCACCTCGGGCCTGGATGGCGGTCTGCTCGGCTGCTGCAGCTGCTGCGAGCGCTTCTGGGGAACGGTCCCGCGTGCAAAGGAAAGAGGCGAAATTGCACCTAAGCATCAGGGGCCGAAGCTCACTCTCTGGTTCCCTCCTTCCCTCTGCTTCCTCATCTGTCCAGTCCCCTTCAATTCCATGAACTCTTCTTGCTCCTGCTTCTCCCGACCCTGCAAGGGGACATTTCCAGTAGAACTTTTTCGCTTTGTCGGTGGCTGTTGTGAAATTGTGCTGTGTTTTGTGATTTCTTTGGGGGTGATCGTCTCGTCTGTTTTCAGTTGTTGCTTATATGGGAGGGTTGAGGGTGGGAATGGGGAGGGCAAGGGGCCTAGAGCTCTGATTGTTTGTTTTGGAAGAAAAAAAAAAACAAGAAAAAGAACAAAAAAATATATATCACTCTAGAAAATAAATCTCTCCTTGTGTCTCATTCTGTGTTGGCTATCCTCACCTGGCCAGAGGTAGAGGTCCTAGTTCCAAGAGGGCAGCTTGGAAAAAACAGAGACTTGGTGCCCAAGAGGTGTCTCCTTAGGCCTTGCAGAGCAAGCTTCCAGGCGGAGCTGAGAACTGGTCTGGACCCAGGATCCCAAGACCTCTGCTCAAAGTGAGCAAGAGCCTTCCAACAGGAGAGCTGGGAGACCGGAGGGGGACGAGAGGGAAGATGAGTGATTTGGAGAGGGGTCTGGGTCTGCAGGGAGCCATGAGATAATCCTCCAAAGTGGCACTGGAGACCTACCTACCAACTCGAGTCAGGGGGAAGGCAAGGCCTGCCTTGTTGCTCCTGGAAGCGGCTCCTCTCTCAGCTGGCCAAGAACATCACCTTGGTTTGGCCACTTAAAAATAGCATGCAAGGGGAAAGGCACTAACTTCCTTCAGCCCTTGCCTGCAGCCGGGCTGCCGGGTGTAGAGAGAGGCCTTAGGAAGGCCATGCTGTCCTTCCTTCCACTCAAAAGGACTGAACCTCTGAGGGTTCTGACCCCCACCCGGAATCTGAGGATCGGATTTGCGCCACAGGGTAGCCGCCTTGGTGTAAGGCGGGTAGTCTGGTAAGGGGAGAGGCCTGGGCAGGCAGTTCCCATAGACAGGCAAGGAGAGGAGATCGGAAGTGGAACAGAAGTGTCTCACCAGGGGGGAAAAATCGCTCCCCAGTCGGACCCCAAAATTAAATTCGGTTTCCAGAGGCACCTTTCTGTCCCTATCAGACCGTGGTGTCCCCGCCAGCGCCTCTTAGGAAGACCGCTGCTCCCCGCGGCCTTGCCGGTCGCAGCCGGGCGCTGGCATTGGGCTTCTGTCCGGCTCCGCTGCCCGCCGGAGCCTCCCGCCAGGCCCACCCCAGCGGCGCGGCAGCCCCACCGAGCCCCCCCCCAGGGGTGGGGGGAGAGGTGGGGACAAAGCGTGTCCCGAGTGAGAAGCGCCTGGAAGTGAAAAGGCCAGACCGACCCCTCTCCAGCGAACGAAAGCGAGAATCGGACGGATAGCCAAAGGCAGGAGCAGGCGACGCCCCTGGGTACGGCCCTGGGTACGGTCCCCGGGACCGCCTCCTCCGGACAGGGTTCCATTCGGGTCATAAAGTGAATCTGGCTTTAGAGCTTGTGTAGACTAGGCTCCCTCCCCATCCTGGGCTCCCGGGAGCCCGCCGGCGCGGAGGGAGAGCCGAGCAGGCAAGCAGGCTTCCGCCGAGAAGAGCGGCCAAGGCGCGGCTGGAACCGGACGGAGAGCGGCGGGGCAGGGGGCGAGGCCTCCCGGGGAAGCCTCCGGCGGCGGCGTCTGGGTCCCGAGCCCGGGGTGGCTTCTTTAAAGACAAACAAAGGCGAAGATGCGGAGGCTGGGAAGCCGGAGATGGGGAAATCTGCTGTCATAAAAGAGAGCGAGAGATTCAGAGAGGGAGACCGCGGGAGTGCGAGACGGAGAAGCCGGGAGAGGAATTCCGTGCGGTGCGCGCAGCCATAAAAGAATATGACCGCTATAAAACTTTATAGCGTATAAATTTCTGAAGGTTAAGAAACTAAACAGCAGCAAAGCAAACAGTGAAGGGAAACTTTCCGGAGCTGGGCGCGCCGCAGCTGGGCCTGGGCTCCGGGGCTGGCGGGCGAATGGGTGGGGGTGGGGGGTCCCCACACTCACCCGCGGGGCTTGGGGTTTGGGGGGGGCCACCCAGGGGGCAGAGAGGGGAGAAGAGGGCCGGGGAGGGAAGAACACTTTGTTGTCACACGAGCTTCAGGGAACGCAGTTCGGACTCTTGTCTTTGTTCCTCCCACCCACTCCAGAATCACACACGAGAAGCCCCCCGCGCACACGCACGCACGCACACACTCACACACACACTCACACACACACGGGTCCGGCCGGGCCAGACGTCTGGGCGCGGGCAGCCTCTTGATCCTTTTACAGCCCTCTCCCACCCTCCCAGGCCTTCTCTGCCCCCCACAAAAAGCCCAATTGTTTCTTCTCAGAATTTGAAACAATCGTGTTGGGTTTGAAAAGTGCTTGGCTCCCCCCTTTTACGGGCCATAAAGGGCGCACTGCCTGGCCGTGTCCTCCAGAAATTAGGGGGTTGGGGTAGGGGTGGAGGGGGGTATCGGGGGTCAGTAAAAATCTTATGGTTTCTTTTTCCCCCTTCCTACCCCCTCGCCTTTTTTTTTTCTTTTAGCTTATCTGCACAATTTCATGAGCCATTTCCTGATTTCCGATGGCTTTTCTCTCGCCTGCTCTCGTTTCCCTCCCCCTTTTCTGCTAATAATGAAAGTTTCTCCCGCTTGTCGCCTCGGTGGCTGGCTTTCCGGAGAAACCGGCCGAGCCTGTGGCTGCGGCGGCGGCGCCTGTTCTCAGGATGACCGCTAGATGGCACCCTTGCTCCACGCGAAAATCCCCGGTGCGGCGGCCGCGGACTCGCGGCTGCACATCGCACCTTGGTCGGCCCTGAATCTGTGAACCGAGCGCTACCAAAAGTCATGAATAATTTGCGCGTAATAAAAATATAGGGTTCATTATGGCCGTTTCCCCCATTTTATAGATTTCAGATATAGCCTATTGTTTCCCCCCACCCCTTCAAATGGTCAATTTTCTGAATTTCCCCCAGAAGGAGGTCTCCGTGCTTCTCACCCCGTTTCTGTGGTCGGTAGGGCAACAAATGCATGAATACGGGGAGGAATAATAATAATAGGAATAGGAAAATGGGCAAAATAAAAGAGGAGAATTGGTTCGGAAAAATGAGATTTTCCGGGAGGGGGGCTGGAGGACTGTCTGCGGATACGGGGTGAGCAGGTCAGGTGAAAGGGGCGGGCGGGCAGAAGAAGGTCGGATGGAGAGCAAGCTGGCCCGAAACGGGATCAGCAGCAGAGGGAACCGGGTGAGCCAGCCCGGGGTGTAGGGGTACAACATCGGGGGGGGGGGTGGCATGGATCCCCGGCTTTAGTGCGGATTCGGAGGTGCCCAAAGCCCGCGGGGCGGATCAGCACGGACAGAGGCTTCAGAGCCTTTGTACGCGGCCGGGGCTGGGCGCGCGCCGGGTGACCCAGGCGCGGGGCAGGGGCTCTCCAGAACGGCAGGCGTGGGGAGGTCTCATATGTTTTCTCGGTTGTTCTGCGCGCCCCACGTTGGGCAGCCAAAAAAGTATGCGTTTTCCGGATGGATGTGGGGATAGGCACGGCGGCAGGAAGCAGGAGCTCGGTTCTCCCGGCGTTCCGTGGTTCCCAGGTGAGAGCTCGGGCTCCGTGCGCGGCGGCCCCGGCAAACCTAGGGGACAAGGGTCCTTTCGCAATTTAGCACCTGGAGGCCTGGGCTCGGGCAATTTTCCTTCTGAGACCGGCGCGCTGTATGCCCATAACTCTTTTAATTCCAAATCTTCCATTTCCTCCCGGCCCAGCCTGATCCGTGCCCCCATCCTGAAAAACCTGCCTGCGAAACACACACACCGCCCCCCTCCTTAAAATTAGCCCCGCCGCGGTCTCTCTTCTCTTCCCCCAGGACCTGGTGCAAAGAGGCAAGCGGGAGTTTCTCAAGTTGAGTTTCTCTAATAAATCTGCGCTCCGTTGGGTGTTTATAAATTATCTCCTCGCTCTTTCTTGTTTTTTCTTATAATAGAAACATTTTCCTTCCATCAGGAATTTCTGGCACTGTGTAGGGATGATTTAGAACAAGCCATTGAATTTCTACCTCACCGGTGAGTCCTCAAATCATGACCATAAAATCCCCCGCACTTGATAAAAATGTTCTCTTCGGCAACAACTTAACTGTGCCTTCCGCTGCCTCACCAGCCCCCTCAGCCTCGCACTGAAAATCCAAGACCCTGGTTCTCTTCCCTCTTCTTCTCCATTCCCTTCCTCCCTTTCAGCCTCTCTCCCATTCTCCCCATTCACTTTTGAAGGATCCGGTGGCTCTACTGGGAACTTCCTCTTGGAAAAAGCTGATGGTTTCATTTTTACAAAGGTTGGGGAAAATGGGATCCCCCCTCCCACCAAAGCACCCTTCCAAAAGCAAACCACCCTCTGGTGAATAAACAATGGCTTGGATGTATTTGTGAAGCCTCTATCTTTGTTACTAGAAATTTTCCTTCTTTCTCCCTCTCCCTCCCTCCCTTCTTTCTTTCCTTTCCTTGGCCAGTGAGCTGATTCAAGAGGCCATTGGTTGGGACCCTAGGACTGGGGCCTTGGAAAGCCTGGCCACCACCCTCAGTAGGCCAGGAAGGCTGGGGAAGGCAAAGGCAGGAGAGTGTGGTACCCATACAGCTCAGCCCTGTAGGCTGTGCCTCAGCAGGCTCCAGGACCTCAGGTCTGGAGAGAGAGTTGGGTTTGACTATAGGCTCCCCAAAGGGAGAGGAGAGAAAATGGGGGGACTCTTGTGGACTTGCTCCATCCAAATCCCCTCTACCCCAAGGTCAGTTTAGGTAGTGATGGTGGCTCAATGGATTCGGAAAGCTAAAAGGTGCCCCCCCCCCAATGCATACACTCTGCAGCCTCTACCTAGAGCCAAGGAGAGGATAGGATGGCAAGCCTCAAGGCCAAGCACCTGGGCCTCAGTGTCCAACAGCAGCCTTCATGGCCCTTCCCTCCCTTTGATGTGCTGTTGGGCTCTGTGGTGCCCCGTCACCCTAGGGTGCCGCAGAAGGTGTGGAGGGCTGGCCTGGAAGGTGAGGAGCCAGCTGAGCTTGGCTAGCAAGTCTCAAGGCCTGGGTGCAGGAGTGGGGCTGTCCAGCTGGGCGTCATCCTGCCAGTGGCACCAGGCCTCACTCCTATCACACAAAGTTGGTTCCCCCAAAGCGCTGACTGGAGACCCTCCTCCCTATCCCAGCACCTCTCTCCAGGCCAAGGAGATCGACAAAACTGCTGATTGTGCGGTTGCTGGGTGAACTTTGCTCCCTGCTTCTACCACTGCCCATTAACCAGAAAGTTTCTTTCCTCCCTTCCTTCTGCGTCCTCATGCCCTGCCAGGACCATTCTCCAAAGAAAATCCTTGCTTGTTTGTTTAATGAGGGAAAGTGGGTGAGTGGCCTGGGTGGGGCAGAGAGGAGGTGGTTTGGGGGCTCCTGAGAAGGGGGTAGGGGCAGGTGCTGGCCACAGCTGAAGGAGGTGAAAATCTCAGAAAAGTCACCGTTTACGCCGAAAAAAACCATCATCGTTCTCATTTCGGCTTGGTCACCCCCACCGTGCCGCAGTCGGGCGGCGGGGCGGTCGAAGCTGCAATTTTATAGCTGTAGAGGAAAGAACTCGTAAAATGCTAACAGCTTTTATGCGCTGCGGCATAAACAACAACAGACTCCGGCTTTATTGCGTTTTATAGTTTGTTAAAGAGTTTACGGCCGTTTTTGGGGGGCCGGTTACCCAGCCAATTCCCTCCACACGATAGTTAAACCTTTATCAATAATAAGGAAATTGATCATTAAAGCCTTAAATATGACTACCTCGTTTGTTTGAAAATATGTTTAGGAGAGGAAGCTGTATGATTTGATAACTTGTATTAAAATACCAATTACATTTATAGGACCTTTTAAAACTCGGCGCAATTAAACCGTGTTCTTTTACATTTTTCCGAAGCGACCCTGACATTTAAAAAGACTCCAACTGCCTCGTTAAAATCGCGAAATTAACAGCGTGCCTACGCCTGGCGCGTTGTGTATGTGTGTGTGCGTGTTTTTTTCCGTGACGCCCCCACATCAGTCTTTGGGGGTGGTCTGCGAAGGTATTTGATTTGTTGTGAGGCGAGAGATATCTCATTAATGTAGGTAGTTAAACAGATTTAATCCGTATTCATTCTCTCTCTCTCACCCCCACTCCCTCTCCCCCTCTCTCCCCCTCTCCTCCTCGCTCGCCCTGGGTGTTTTTTTTTTTTTTTCTTCCCCTCCTTTTTTTTTTTCCGCTCTCTCCTCACTCCCTGGCGCTCTCTCGCTCTAGCTCTCTCTCTCGCTCGCTCTCGCTCTCTCTCGCTCGCACCCTCGCTCTGCGTTCTGTCCGGGAGGAGTACGGAGAAGCCAATAGGATGCGGGGTCTCTAATGGATGCAAATGATCATGAAAAGACAGTGCAAAATATGAAACAACTCATTTGCAGGGAAGTAAATCACCGAAAACTGTTTATGAACTGGCATCCCTTCTTCGAAATGTAAAGCGAGGACCTCTTTAAGTGTCGGTATATTTTTGTTTGGGGGGTGGGGGGTGGGGGGAGGGCGAGCGAGCCGCGGCTGCCATGCAAGCTTAGACTTTTGGAGGCTTCGCTGTCCTTTTCTATTCCTGGAAATCACAAAAAGTGTGGCGGCTTTGAGATCTTCTTCGCCTTTTCTTTCTTTTCTTTTTTTTTCCCTCCTCCCTTTCCCTCTCCTTTCCTGGCGAGGGTGACTAGGAGCCGGCGAATCCGCGTTTTTTTCTCTCTCTCTCCCTCCCTTTCCCCCTCCCCACCCCCTCCCCAACAGCCCCCAACTACAGCCGCCGCCGCCGCCGCCGCCTCAAAATTCAATAAAATGAGCTCTTATTTCGTCAACTCACTGTTCTCCAAATACAAAACCGGGGAGTCCCTGCGCCCCAATTATTATGACTGCGGCTTCGCCCAGGACCTGGGCGGCCGACCCACCGTGGTGTACGGTCCCAGCAGCGGCGGCAGCTTCCAGCACCCGTCGCAAATCCAGGAGTTCTACCACGGGCCGTCGTCGCTGTCCACCGCTCCCTACCAGCAGAACCCGTGCGCCGTGGCGTGCCACGGGGACCCGGGCAACTTCTACGGCTACGACCCGCTGCAGCGGCAGAGCCTGTTCGGGGCGCAGGATCCAGACCTGGTGCAGTACGCCGACTGCAAGCTCGCCGCAGCCAGCGGCCTGGGCGAGGAGGCCGAGGGTTCAGAGCAGAGCCCGTCGCCCACGCAGCTCTTCCCCTGGATGCGCCCGCAAGGTGAGCTCGCGTCGGGGCCGGCGGGAAGGGAGAGCGGAGGGCCCGAGGCCGGGCAGGGGGCCCGGGCAGGCCGGGAGCATTTCCTCCAGCTCCTGGAAGACGTGCCTGCTCCGTTCCGATTGCCTCCCACTTCTTTCCTCCTCCCTCCCTCCCTTCCTTCCTAATTTCCTTCCTTCCTTTCTCCTTTTCTTCCTCTTTGCCTTCCTTCTTTCCTTCCTTCCCTCCCTCCTTCCTCCCTCCCTCCCTTGCTTCCTTCCTTTCTTTTTTGTTTTCCTTGAAGGGGGGTCGCTAAGCGACATTTCCTGAATCCATAAACCCCTCACCCTGCCTTACTTTTCTTCTTCTCATCCTTTCCCCCCCCTTTTACTGTTTTATGGGGGTAGTGGAGAGAGGGCGGCGGGAGTGGGGGCGCTCAACTTTTGCACTTCTCAATTGCTTTATAGTTTAATTACCCTGAAGAAACTTTTCTTCTGGGGCAGAGGCTCTGGGGGCTTTTCAAGGTGGGTCCACTCGTCCCCGTCCCGGCTTTTTAAATTCTTATTTTCCCCCTCCCCCTCCTTCACACCCTTCCTTATAAAGTTTATGGCACTTTTAATAGATTTGAACTACCCCCCCCCAACTC